>QRBJ01000010.1:183949-468949 GCA_003709865.1 Chaetothyriales sp. CBS 132003 | reverse complement strand
GGTGTTTCCTCCGGCTCGCCCGGCTCGCCGTCGCTTTCGTAGGCCGCGCTGACGGCCGCGTTGACGGCGGCATCGAAATCGGCCTCGATCTCGTCCATCATCTCATACGTCTTCTGCCCGTGGTCGATGCTGAGGGGCGAGAGCCGCGACGACGACCGGCTGGACTCGGCATCGTCAATGGTGTCGAGCCACGAGGTCGACTCGCTGCTTTCTTCGCGCACGTGGTGCGCCGCCGTATCTGGGCGCCGTGCCAGCGGCGGCCTGACCGTCTCTGCCGGCGACGGGCCCGACGACGCGGGGGGGGTGCGCGGCGGCCGCAGCGCTGGGGGATTGCCGGCGTGCGGCGCGCCGCCGTTGGCGCTGCAGTCGGCGTCGCCCGTCGTCGGCCGTGGCGGGTCGGCGCCGCCGCGGTCTTGACGCTGAGGATGGCGTTCGAGGCCGACGGCAGGCCGCAGCAGCGACTGCTGGCGCGGCGGAATGCGCACCCTCTCCAGCATGTCGGCCGTCGACGGCTCGGCCAGGTAGCCGGCGACGGCGCCGTGGCCGTTGACGCCCGCCTCGACCGGCGGGTCTTCTGGCAGCTCCTTGTTGATCAGGATGGCAAAGGTGTCGTCGAGGTCGTGCAGCTCTGCGATGCGGTTGGAATACGCCCTGCGGATGGCCGACAGCTTCTCGAGGTCGTCGGGGTCGGAGCTGCGCAGCATCACCTGCTGCAGCAGGTCGCAGGCCTCGGCGTACGCGGCAATGGCGCCGTCGATGTTCTGGGCGTTGTCCAGCTGGACGGCGTCGTTGGCCACCAACAGCGCCTTGGAGAGCATGCTCTTCTGCGTCGGGCTGCGGTGGCCGCGGTTCTTGCGCGGGTCGGGGCCGTGGGCAGCAGCAGCAGCAGCAGCAGCAGCAGCAGTAGTAGTGGTAGCAGTAGCAGTAGTAGCAGCAGTAGCAGCAGCAGTAGCAGTAGCAGCAGTAGCAGCAGCAGTAGCAGTAGCAGCAGTAGCAGCAGCAGTAGTAGCAGCGACGGCCGGACGGCGGGCATCGTTGGGCCGCGGCGGCGACGCATCGCGCGACATGTTGCGAGCCAAGTCCCGCGAGAGCTCTCGCCGCCGCGCCCTCGGCTGCGGCGGGGCCATGTACTGGATGGACACGGCGGCGATGGGCTCGCCCAGCTTGCTGCTCTGCTTGCGCGCCTGCCACGGCTCGCTGAAGTAGTCGGCCGTGGTGGTGTTGTAGACCGACGTCGGCGTCAGGCTGGTCGACGACGCATTGGGGCTGCGGCCGCGCTGCTGGTAAAAGGCGCCCGGCCCGAGCCTGTTGGCCGGCTGGCTGTGGTGTCGGCCGGGCTCGGCCTTGGCCAGCCCGTTCTGCGGCGGCGGCGGCGGCGGCGGCGGTGGTGGTGGTGGTAGCAGCGGCAGCGCGCTGTTTTTCGCCGGCAGCTGGGGCGAGAGGCCGGCGTTGGAGCTCAGGCGCCGCGCCGACTGCTGCAGCCGGCGGCGGATGCTCTCGGTGTCGATGGCCGACACGCTGGACGAGGTCGAGTGCGACCATCGGTTGATGTTTCGGTTGTACAGCGCCCGGCCCTCTTCACTGCTGCCTCGGCCCCGCGACGAAGGCCGGTGGGGGGCCAGCCGGTCGCCATCGCGCGGCACGGCCTGGGGGCTGGTTCCGCGGGGGCGCAGCAGGGCCGTGCGCGGGTTGGAGCGCGACGACAGCGAGGTCGAGCGCTTGACCGTGGCCAGCGACGACGAGTCTGAGTTGGAGCGCGACCGGGCGCCCATCTGGACGGCGATCGCGGGCGGCATTGTGGGAGCGGGCGGTCGCGGTCGCCGCGGCGGCGGCGGCAGCAGCGGCAACAGCAGCGGCAGCGGCCGTGCTCGCTAGGCACGAGGGCGATGGGCCGGGTGACGGCGGTGGTCGCTACACGCTTCACGGCTCTGATTGATCCCAACACGTCCTCAGCTGCGGGCACAGCGGGCGCAGGCCCGAGCCATGATGGAGCGTATTGTTGTTCGACGACGGTGCTGCGTGTGACGGATGTGATTGAGGGATGCGGTGGATGCGGTAGATGTGGTGGATGCGGTGGATGCGGTGGATGAGGTGGATGCGGTAGATGCGGTGGATGCGGTGAATGCGGTGGATGTGGTGGATGCGGTGAATGCGGTGAAGGTGATGGGTGTGATGAGTGTGATGAGTGTGATGGATGTGATGGATGCAATCGAGGTAATCGAGGTAATCGTCTTGATCGACTCGATCGGTTCGATCGTCTTGATCGTCTTGATCGATTTCACCGTCTGCCCTCCTTTGCTCGATATCCGCGGTCGGAGTCGATTCGATTCGGGCCAATGCAGCCACGTCCTCGGCCTGCGTCCTCGGCTCGCCCTCGTTGCCTCTCGCTCTCTGTGTCGAGACTCGCAGGGGCCGACTCCGCCTCGCCACGCAGCCGAGCGCTGTGATCGGGGCCGGGAGGGGGGAGGGGCGGCTGCTGAAGCAGCGGGCGACGGGCGGCGGGCGGCGGGCGACGGGCGACGGGCGATCGGCAGGCCGCCAGTCTGCAGCCTTCCCCTGGCCGGCTGCCTATCGGCGCTCGCACGCGGCCGACTGGTACACGGGGGCGGTGGTGGTGCTGGCGATGCCGAGCCCGGACACGGCAGCAAAGAGATCAGCGACGGTGGCAGCAACAGCAACAGCAACAGCGGCGGCGACGGCGACGGCGACGGCGACGGCAACGGCGACGGCAACGGCAACGGCAACGGCAGCGGCACTGCGCTGATGGGCCAGTGGGCAGCGGACATGCGGTGGCGGTGGCCAGTGCTGTACTCGTGTTTGCAGAGCCCATCGCTCCCAGGCTCAGGCCCCGCCTAGCCCCGATTCGGCCACTAGGGCCCCCAGGCCTGGCGCCCCCAGCCCCGGGCGTGCCTGGGCCGCCGGCGCATTCGTCCTGCACGCGCCGCCGGCCTCGCCCACCAGCGCCCCCAATTGGCTGCCCAGCGCGCAGGCACGCGCCCAAAGGACGCCCTCTCCTTGCTGGCCCTTGCTGGCCCTTGCTGGCCCCTGCTGGCCCCTGCTGCTCCTGTACCCTGCTGGCTGGCGGCGTGCTAACTAACTAGTTACTGCCTGCCGAAGCTCCAAGTTCTGGCCTGGCCTGGTCGGCGCCGGCCTGCCTGGTGGCGGTCGCTGCCAGCCCAGTTACAGCCCAGTGACAGCCCAGTTGCAGCACAAGATTTCCTCGCTGTCATTCGAGCACATACCACGTAAAGTATACATATATCTGCACTTCGCCTATAGCCCAGTTGCCGCACGCCCACGCTCACCGCCCAGGTGAAATTTTGAAATTATGAAATTGCGTACTCTGGCCAGCACCCAACAGAATTCTAGTAATTGGTGCGAAGCCACTGGCCGTGGCGCCCGCTACGCTGCCAGGTCTCGAAAGTGCCGGGGCCAGCGCGCGCTGGTTCTGCCTCGTCTCCGCCAGGGGCACCCGCGCGCGAGGACGCGTGCGTGCGTGCGTGCGTGCGTGCGCAGATGCCCTCGATGCCGAGTCCCGTGCTTACCCCATCCTACGCCGCTGACCCGCCCTGAGGGCCTGGCGCGATGCATGATGCACGATGCACGATGCACGATGCACGATGCGTGATGCGCGATGTGGGATGTGCGATGCGCGATGTGCAATGTGCCCCTTGCAGGCCGCACTACAGAGTACAGTACGGACCGCCTTCCACACCTCGACCTCACGGCCCCTTGCCGGTGGCGTCTGCCGTCAGATGCGTGACAGGGCCAGGCCAGCGGCAGAGGCCACGACCACCTCCTCCATGTCGTAGACACTGTCTGCGACCACTCCGACAGCCGGACTTGCTTCTGCGTGACTCAACGCCTGGTCTGCAGTGGTGAGACAGCCGACTCACTTTTGGCGCGCCCCCTTGTGCGAAACATCCTTGGCCGAAACGGCCGATGTCTTGGCAGCATTCTCCGCCTTCTGGAAGGCAATCCGCCTCTCCAGCCCACTGGCCTTCGAAGTAAGGCTAGTTAAGGCTATTGCCAATACCTATTTGGTCTGTGCACCCCTACCTACTGTGTCGTATCGAACGAAGAGTCCATAATCGGCCGACTTGGGTTCTAATATGGCTGGAAAGCATAATATGGTGTCTGCCATGGAATGCCTGAATCATGCCCAAGAAAGGCGTGATTCCCCGTCTTTTTGGAGCTAAGGTCCTCCAGCCTTACTGGCATTCCAAGACCTGACAGCAGATATGTTGCAGTTTGAAAGAATCTTGAATGGAAACAAGGAGCTGAAGCGGCATGTCACAGATGTCTATCCTGTCACACACAGAGATATATCAGAATACTGAATCATGCCTAGATTAGGCAAGATTCCCTGTCTTTTCAGGGGTACAGGGCTCCCCCCACCGCTAGCATTCTAATAGGTGCTAACAATTGTTAATTATCCCCTCACTAACTTAGTAACTCAAAAGCATTGTAGAAACAACCCTAGACATTTGCTTGCGCTGAGAATCTGCAATCAGGATCATTACACACTATTTCCCTTGTAGAGAACAAATTGTTCAGATAATAGGACTCGGACATCGAAACCGCTCGAAACCGCTCGAAACCGCATGTTTTTATACTGCTCCCAGATCCACTGACACAATAGCAGTAGTCGAGTGCAGGTCTGGGTTCACTATTGCTTGAGCATACAGTGAGTGTATCACAGTCCCTTCATGAGAACAAGGTATTGCCTGAAATCTTAATACAGATTTTGCCTGGAGAGAGAAAAGGATGAGGAGGGACAACTATTAAAAAGGATGAGGAGGGACAACTATTAAAAAGGATGAGGAGGGACCACTATTGAAAAGGATGAGGATGGACCACTATTGAAATAATTACTTGAGAGGCATGTGCATACCAAGTCAGCGATGCAAGGATGAGAATGCCAAGTCTCACGTGACTAGAAAGTCTATTTGCTTTCTCTCACACTCTTTCTGAGTCGGAACTTCTGTTGCAATATCGATTGATTATTTCTTCATATCAATCTTAAACCTGCTGAATTGAGCACTAAATCCGATATTTTGAATTGCTGCCGTTCTGATCTGTCCACCGCTTGCAACTCTCAAGCTATCGATTTAGGGCCAGAATGCTGCCCAACGCAAGTAGGAGCCTAATTATTCATCCAAATCCGTCGATATCATCAAGGTAATTGGTAATTATTATCTCTAGCAGTTAATGATAGTATATGTCAAGGCCTGCGCCCTGAGGCCTCTCGGCGGTCGCCAGCGACAAATCGATATCACCACTCCAAAGAGTCATGAAATCGTAGCGCCAAGCATGCTACTTTGGCACACCGGCCTACACCACACAGGGAGACCTGCAACATATCTCCATCATCGCACAGGTCACGGCGTCTGGTCGCCGCGGCTGGGTCAGGAGGTCGCCAGTGTGACCTGTCAACATGTCTGGCAGTGTAGACAGAGTGCCAGGCAGATTGCGGCCTATATCAAGTGCTTCTGCGCTGCTGACTGTGCCTTGGCCTGGCTCAGGCGCAAAGTCCTCATGCCGACACCCGTGCACAATGACAATTCTACCCCCTTTCTGCCTCTTGCCGCACCCTCTTCTCTCTCTCCCTCGCCACCAACCCCACCAACCCCACATTACCAGTCACAGGAACACAGCCTTGTCTGGCTCAGCGCACCCACAGAACAGCCTCCTGCCTGCAGATGTCAACGTCAACACACCCTCGGCTGCCTGGCTGGACAGGAAGCGGTGAGCAGGCACATACACCAATACATAGCCCCAGCCCTTAGTATTGTCTAGTATTTAAAATCACAGCGGTACGTACTTTTTGCAATTCCAGTTTTCGCCTTTCTTCCTTGCCACCCACCTTGGCTCTGAGCTCTAAGCACCATACCTGCCTACTTGTCTCGCCAAAGGCCCTCAGCCCAGCGTTGCCATGACCGTTGCACCAAACACCCGCACCACATCTGATCTTGGCTTCCTCGGCCAAGGCAATGCCTCGTGCGTCTCATCCGCCCCCGTTCCCGTTTCGACAGCATTCCTTTGGTCGGGAAAATGCCCCAGCCCGAGGCCGTCCCCGAGGCCGCCGAGGTCGCTGGGGACGTCGAGGTCGTCAATGGTTACGCAGTGCCCAAGGATGAAACCGGCTCAGGCGCCGTACACGTTCCCTACGCCCTAGCCAGTCGTTGCAATCACGGCCGCCCTTCCGAGCACGAGTGAGATCTGCCCTTTTGCGTCTCGTCAATCTCGGTATCAAATCATCACGCTCATCAGCATAGCACAATCCTCGCTTGACAGCCAACCGCAGCCTCTCGACCGCCACCCTCTTTCTAGAAAGCCCCCCGCCCACCCCGGATGGCGGTGTGTGATCTCCCTTTTGCACTCCTTGGCCCACGCGGGTTGCATGCAACGGGGAGTCCGTCGGGCTGCGAGCATATAAGATCCTATGCGGCCGATCTTGTGCGTGCTTGATCGTTTCTGCGCCATATCGAACGTCTTGTAGCAGAATCACAATCCCGTTTAGTCTTGTCTCAAATCCCATATCTGACCTGATATCTCTCTACCATCATGCCATCCGCTCCCGCCGCCACCACAACCACCACCCCTCTGCTGCTCCTGCTCTTGCGCCTGCTGCTCCTCTCACGCGCAGCCCTCGCCATCAACGAACCCGTCGACCCTGCCAAAACCTTCACCATGCGCACTGCCACTAACGAACTAACCGCGTACAACGCCCTGTCCGACAGCGACTATGTCTACGACTGGAACTCTATCCCCACCTGTCCATCTTCTTCGTCGTCATCATCATCATCATCTTCTTCTCTGCCATCATCCTCCAACGACAGCTCTGCATCTTCACCCTCCTCCTCCTCCTGCCCGGGCTCCGTCCTCTTCGCAGATGCGTCCACCTGGCCCATCCTAGCCGCCGGCACAGTCAGCGCGTCGCAAATTAACCTCGACGCCTGCGCCATGCTGAGCCCGCACTCGCACCGCGCCACAAAACTCGCCATCGCCGTCAACGGCACCACCCGCACCTGGATGCGCCTCGCCAACGGCGCCACCGACCGCGTCACCACCCTGACGCCCGGCATGATGACCGTCTTTCCCCGCGGCGCCATCCATACCATGAGCAATCTAGGTAAGAAGAAGAACAAGAAGCAACAACCCTGAGAAATGAAGCAAAACAGAAATTGACTGAAAAATATTTTTCAAAAAAAAAATTAGGCTGCACCCCGGCCCGTCTCTACACCTTCTTCGACTCTGCCGACCCCGGCACGCTGTCCTTCGCGCAGGCCTTCATGGCCACCGGCCCGCACATCGCACTGGCTGTGATGCCCTTTATCCAGCCAGTCCACACAACCACCAGTGTGGACGCCGATGGTTGGAACGCCACTAGCAACTCGGTCCCGCCGATCGCCCTGGGCGCCCAAGTCGGCACCCAAGACTGTTTGAAGAGATGTGGGCTTGCGTGATTGATTGATTGATGACGATCGTGAACAAAAAATTGTGTGGGAAGTTTCTGCTTTTTTTTCGGGATTGATTCCGTTGTTCACCCCTGATCAACAACCTATTTTATACGACGCTAAAGTTTAGAGATCAATCTATTTTATACCATGCTCAAGTTAGATCTGTCATACCATCAAATGCTCCAATGGCTTGCAAGCAAGAGAGAGAAAAGGCAAGACAGAAAATTCCGGCCTGCGATACTCCACACCCTTTGTTCTATCATCAGATGCTACTCATGCTAATGCTACTCATGCTGATGCTACGCATGCTGATGCTACGCATGCTAACACTCATGCTAAAACTAACGCTCACGCTAATGCTGATGCTGATGCTGATGAATGTGATAGCCTTGCCGATCAATCCTCGCCTCGCCTCGGTCCAGAAACAATCACGCCTCAAAAGACTCATTCGTCTACTCTGAGTAGCGCCGACCTGATCGACCGTTTCACTCCGCTCGCATCCCGAACATCCCTGCCCGTCCGCTGCTAGCGAACATTCTCCTTCCTCTCCCTCTCTGACCCCCCCTCCAGTCTTCTACGCCCGTCCCTCTCTGCACTCCGCGTCCTGGCAATCTCCGCTCTCTGTCGGGCCTCTTCAATAGGCACCGGCTCCATTTGTCCAAACGTCACTGCGCCAGACTCCTTCCATACGCGCACGTTTCCATCACTCTTAGACAGCCTGTCATCTGATGACCACAATCCCCTAGTATCTCCACCAGACCCCATATTGGGCCATTCGTTGTCTCGTCCAAGGCTTACCTGCTGCTGCTGCCGCTCCTCATGGAACGACCGAGACATGCTGATATGCGAAGAAGATGCCTCTCCTGCTTGAGGATAATCGTGCAGTTGTGAATCGCTTAGCGTTCGCGGGAGCAGCTCATCTGATACTCCCTTGACCCCGTATTCACCCCCTGTGCTCGTCTCCTTCGAATTATCGCGCGACATCGGGAGCGAGGTGTAGCCACTTGGTATGAAGCTAGGTGACCGGCCTTGACCGCCCTGCCTTACTTCTGTCCTGTTGGGCAATTGGCCCCGACGATCCAGATCAAGGGTAGGCACATCAGACCTCGCTGCTTTCGCTTGATTCGCCAGCAGCGCCTGAACTAGTCGCGGTGAGGACGATGTCGTCCTCGTATGATGCCCACTTGACAATCCAGACTTCGCCTCCCCTGCGTCTGAACGTTGAAGTGCCGATCCCAGCGGTGACAGCTTACTGTTCGTCGACTTGGGCACCAGAATTAGTCTATCGGACGTGCCACCGCGACTCTGTGAACTCAGTCGTCTCTCTCCACTTGTCGGTGGGCTGGCATTGTGGATAGCAATCAGCGTTGCTTCCGCTTCAGATCCTACCGACCCTGACCCAGACAAACCCACTTCCGAATTCGTGCCTGACCTTGCTCTGGGCGCAGCGACCCGAACATCAAGCGCTGGCGGTGCAGGCATCGGCTTCCACTCTCCCAAGTCTTTCTTCTTGCTGAGCAGTGGCCGACCTTCGAAAATCGCACGAAGAGCAGAGCTCCTCCGCGACCTAACATTAGGCACTTCCGTTGTGTCTGAATAATAAGGCCATGAATCCGTGTCAGAAACTACAGCATGTTCGAAATCTCTCTGCAACCCCCGACTACTCTTCATTTCTGTCGGTGATTCGTACGCCGCTCCGTCGGGCTCCAGGCTCCAAGTCGATGCCCGCGTGAGGTCGCTGGTGGGTGTTGTAGGTTCGCCGTCTGACGCACTACTACTCCGTTCAAAGATTGAGCCGTGGACGACTCGTTGACCGCGATCGGAAGATTGTGACGGCGACTGATTCTCGATCTCTCGTTTCAATATTTTCAGCAGATCATGCAACTCGTGCCTCGACTTTCGGAGTGGGGTCGACGCATTCTGTGGCGACCGTGGGAAGAATGACCATAGCCGTGTTGCTTGGATCTCGAACTCCCTATAATCACGCACAAGCCCAGGCGTCGAGGATTTCTTAATTCTCTCGTATGCCACACCGTATGAATGTGTCAGGAGGTGAACGGCCGCCGTCAGCCACCACCAAAAGTCCCTGCCGTCAGCCGCTTTGCGATCCTTCAAATGATCGCGTACCACATTCTGGACGATAGCATGGATACGTAGAACATCAATTGTTGACGTCGTCGATGAGACTGAAGATCTCTCTGTCCCAGACTCGAGGCCAGCCAACACCAGTCCAAGGCCACTGGAGTCTTCTTGTAGTAGCCTCAGCCGCTCATTCTCTGACAACCGAACAAGGGCCTTAGAAGGCAGATCTGGGTCATCACTCGCCTGGGTAGTCGCGACGGAAGCTCGTGCTGCCTGCGGCGACTGCCGTCCTGATCCAGAGATGGGATAAGACTGGAGTGTTCGTTCCGCCAGGCCCGAGCGCATCAATATCGCGACGGTAGTGTCTAGATTCTGTCGTGTTCCTTCTGCATGTATAGATGTCGTGATTTCAACCTGCTCTCCTCTGAAGTTTTTGAGTCCATTTTTCCCGTAATGGATCAGGGTAACGGGAACGTAGTGATGATAGAAGCTTAAAAGAGCGATCAAATTCCACGCAGAGTAATGTTTCTTTTCTCGAAGTGCCGACAAGATCTCCAAGAATGGTGTCGTGATCCGGCTGTCTGTGATGCCATGCGAATATCTTTCCAGTGCTTTGCCCTTCTCAATAAGGGCGTGAGCAGAAGCGTGAATCGCTAGCGGAAGTCGCTGGCAGTCTTTGACCAACTCCAGTGCTTTCCCTTTCTGAGCAGTACTCGGCTTCTTGATCCCCAAACTTCTGTACAACAATTCGCAGCCCTCGTCTGGTGTGAGCGGGCGAACCTTGACCGCGCCGGGGTTCAGTAAACGTTGCCGCTTGGCGAGAGTTCGGTCTATTGAGGTGATGATTAAAAAGTTGCCGCTTTTGTCAGGGATGAATCGCTTGAAGTCGTCAAGGTCTTCATCTGACTCGAACGTTAGACTGTCTAGCACCAAGAGCCAACCAGTCAGCTTCTCCAGTCCTTCCCGTACCGCGGTTATGTGGTCTGCAGAAGCTGGCGGCGACACTGCCTTCCGTTTCTTCTCCAACGACCCGATACTTGTGCCAATGTCCCAGAATCCGTTCAGTATGCTTTCCTTACTGCGACAGTCGACCCAGAAGGAGCCAGCTGGAAACTCTTGACGATGTTTGTAGAAATACTGCCTGGTCAGATGCGTCTTCCCAGATCCAACCTCGCCCCACACCAATACAGAGCACGTTCCCAGTTCACTTCTTCGGCTACTGTGCAGTTTGCGATGCAGTTCGTCCAGTTCAAGCTGAAAGCCAATGAAGAGCGAATTAGGCCTGAAGCCCAACGGCGTGACAAGTCTAAGCTTGGAAGAGTTTGCTGTTGCTTCCGGGTCAATTACCACGAGCGAACTCGTGGAGTTCACTGTTGAAAAGATAAGTCAGCGTCAACCCTTGGCGTTGAAAGTACTGACTAGTCGCGGCGTTGGTCAGCTCTCAAACCATCGACTTCTTCAATCTCGTAGTCTGCATTTGAAGCTGCCTGGGCCGGGAGAGCTTTGGGAGGCGCACCCATTGATATAGCTTGGCTCTCTTGAGCCGAATTGCTGGTGTTGGTGTGGGGAGGTGGGGTAAAGGAGGCGTCTGTACCTGTATTAGCAGAGATGGGGAAAGAGTCGAGCACTCAATCACCGCCCAAGACCTCCTTAGCTATCTCATGTCTCTCCAGTTCTCGTATCCGCTTCTCTTCTTGCCAGCGACTTCGAATCAATTTTGGCGCCTCGTCGGCATAACGCATCACGGCTTCTGCCAAGACATCAAAGCCAGGCGCATTCTCGTCCTCGAATTTACACATGTGGCTGTGATCTCTTTCAATGACCATTCTCTCCACGCCCGGTACTTCTGGTGCTGCAGATGTCTCATCAACCACAAATTCGCGAGACCCCTTGAGATCCATCGGCTTGCCCTCGTGGAAGAAGTAGATGTGGAAGCGTTCATGGATCTCAGTGAACAGTCTGTTGATGTTTTGCAGCGTCTCATTTTGTGTTTTCAGCGCATTGACCAACTGTGGGGACGAGTCGAAAAACTTCTTAGGCAGCATTGCGCTTGAAATTCGCTCCAGCAGCGACCCCCATTTTGCGAGGTCACTACCAGTATGAGGCGTACCGAGGAATAAGATCCCGTACGTTGCCACATACACGGACCGTAGCCGTTCGAGATTTTGATGCCGAGCGGCCCGAGAATGGATCAAGGCTCGCTTGACGACCAGTCCGCCTAGTGAATGGCAGATGAAAATGATCGGCCGTTCCAGCGCCTTCTTGAGCTATTGTGTCTCAGTCAGAGTTTCTAGCAAGAACAAGCTCAACGGTAAACGGCAGGTGGACGCCAGACAAAAAGCAGACGGCAAAGCTGATGAAGCCACTCACATTTCTGTTGGCAACCAGTCGACTCACGAGGTGTTCAGCATGGTTATGGATCTTGTCCTTGCTTGTCCCATCTGTAAAGGCCGTGACGTTGGCATCGAACCCATACGTCAATATTCTGCATCTTTGCTCTTCCAATGTGCGAGGGAGCAGGTCAACTGGCCAGAACACCTCTGGCTTGTGGGTGGCCCATGTTGAATATGCTCCTCCGTTTAGCCCGTGGACGAGGACGATGTCGACTTGAGGATCAGGATGGGAGAAGACCTCAGTCAGGCCGAATTGATTGACTCGCTGCGCAAGAGGTACATCACTCATCGTTTCACGCACTTCAAGCACAACAAGCAAACAAGTAGTCCGCGACACTCAAGACTCAATAGAGGAGAGCAAGAAGAAGGGAGGCAAGTGTGAATGGGATAAGTACTTAATGATCATTAATGAGTCAACTGATGAGTGGGAGAGGCATCGGGTCATATGGTTGCTCTGTGCACACACCCTCCTGATCGCACACCAAGGCTCTGGCTGGATGTTACACGTAGCGCTTTGTTCCAAGGCGCAGATGATCAATGCAGAGTACATTGGACGGACAGCCTGCAGCCTAATTTGGGGCTAAAAGTGCCACATAATAAACTCACCAGGAAGCGAGCGCGCGGGGAACTCACTGCTTACCCAAAAGGTTAACTTAGCATGCACTCTTGGGCTTCTGGGCGGACCCGATCGCTCTGATTAGGTGTCCGAGACGCCCGTCCGCCGCCTGCGACCGGACAAAGTCCCAACTAGTTGCGTCGGGACTGCCGTACTTTTCGCATCGGATTGCACAAAAGAGCAACCTGTCGCCTTGGGCCACCCGCAATTCGAGACAGTTTCCACCCGCAATTCGAGACAGTTTCCGCCACAAGCTGCATCAGCCCCTACTTAATTGCAGAGACACTTGGCGTAATTATTAATAAAACACCTTGCTAAAGTGCCAAGGCACACAAAACCGTCCCCGAGTATCCAACTTATGAGTAGACTAAGTTAAGTTGGGCAATGAAATGGTACTTAAGTGTTGGAATGCCTTGTGTCACCGACACCGCTACCTGAGACTTAACCCCCAAGTTATAGCCTACTCCACCGCACCTTGCAGGACCTTTCATTGAATCAACTGGACACTTTCACAGGTGACAAGTCGTACTGTGACCATGGCGGAGCTTATGAAAAGGCCTCCTCCACCGCCAAAAAGCCAGCATATAACGACATTACCCTTGATGACGCTTTGAATCCCTTCAGCACAAGCTTCTGTCTGTTGGGCAGCGTGGCTGGCAGAGCTGCGTTCCCCATTGGATGTCCACCCATGTGTAATTAATTAGCTCAGGGAGTGTTCGGCAACGGCCCGGCACGAAGAGGGCCTTGACATAGCCGTACTGCCAAGGCTCGGAGCAGTCCTAATTGCTCGTCTCAGCCCCATGTTGTGACCTACCGAAAGAAAGGCACTGGAAAACTTGAATAGGCTCTAGGCTGTTCAGGTGTGGGCCGTCCAAGGCAAAATACAGACGTGAAGCGGGAGACCCCCAAAGTCCTCGGCGTAAAAATGCCTCCTGTAACTCACATATAGCGCCTTCCTTGATGAGTGGCTTGTCTCACTTGGTCTATGAGATCCGGCATCCATCAATGCAACGGTCAACAGCTCCGGGTAAGGTGTTGTAAAACGGCGGCTATTTGCAAGTACTAACGTGGGCCCCATGGTACTTCGGACAGAAGGGCGCAACTGGCAGCGTGCTGGTGATGAGAGGTTTGATCTCGCTCGGGTCTTGCGAAGCCCCTTCTGGCATGATGAGGCGCCCAACCCGGTGGTGCAGCGCTTCGATCGGCTGATCGCAGTGGCTGGTAGCCACTGGATAGTAAGGAAATCTATTGAGCACGCGTGGTCTGACTCCTGTGCCTGTGGATGAGGAGATGTATGGATGAACCGAAGACAAGTTTTATCAGGAAACAGAAAATGAGGACCGTTGTAGTTAAAGAAAGATATAGCTACCGCTCTGTGCTAAACGCCTTGTATTGGATTCACTCATCCTCGTCGACGCGATGACTCGGAGGTCTGACACCGGCGTCTGACAGTGAACTCTGTTGAGAAGAAATGCCGGCCCAGCATGCATGGCACCCGTGACCGTCACCTTGACCTGCAAGGAGTATGACATCTCTGAATAGTGGTTTGTGCCGGCTAATTCCCAGGAGCCACGTGGACCTGCCAGTAGGTCGCGTATTCAGCATCGAGTTCCCGACCCATATCTCCTGGATGGTTGTATGTCGGGTGTGAGATGGGCTGGACAAGCAACCCTGACCTCTGTCCAGTGTGCTGGTAACTAATAAAGTTGTCTGACGCTCTGACATATTCCTCCACACCTTCCCTAACATTGATACTTGCCCCAGTGACCCACGAGAAAAGCAGGGGCTTAATCAAAGGGGCATCGGTTACGCTGAGATGAGACGTTCCCAGAGACGTCAGAAACCAGGCCTCGTTACCTCTGGCTACCACCACTTGCGCCGGTTCTTTGACGACATCGAAATGTAGGCGGCCAAAGAACACGGTATGGCGAATGCTCCAGCTATTCGAGTGGACGATAAGGATGGGAACTTTGATTATGTCATTCAAGAGCCCACCCCTCTTTCCAGGATCGAGCATGATACCACCCTTGAATGGGAGCCTTGTTGAGGGAGCGCTCCTTAAGGATTGCAGAACCGCGTTGGCGCCAAATGAGTGTCCTCCGACGGTAACACTATCCATGTCCAGATGCGCTTTCCAGTTGTGGAGATCTTCGCCCTCGTTTCTAGAATTCATCCTAAAAATCTCTTCCCCATGGCCATCATTGATCTGGCCCAGCACCCTTACCGTCTCTTCTATCTCGGCTTGACGAAAGTCTAGTAGTTCTCCCTTGAAGTCTGCAGTGTTGAAACTGTCACTTCTGTCGATGTCACTTGGGCGGATGGGGAAGACAATTTGGTCTTCACTTCCATGCTTCTTGATCACGGACTCTGGCCCAGTGCCATCGCGATGCTCGATCGCTGCAACCACGTATCCACGGCTGGCAAGCTCACCGAGATAATGAGTGTAATCAGTTCTTGAGCTGGCAAATCCATGAGAGAAGATCAGTACGGGGAATGGCTGACGGCGTTCTGCATCCCGGCTGCTTCATCCCGGTGTTATTTTCTGGATATCGGGGCTTAGTCTGTTCTTATAAAGCGCCGTGTCGACTGACGCAGATAATTATCCTTAGCCCGCCGACCAGGCTCCACAAGCACAGTGTGAAAACGCGGCGGGTGATTAAGTTGTTCGCATGCGCGAATCTCGCATACCCCTCAGCAGTCAGAGAGATGGGTTTCGGAATCCAGTAATGAGGCGGCTTGCCCTTCAAGCCAGGCTCCATAGGATAGTAGACACTGAAGAGGACAGTGTCCAGCTGAAGGGCCAGTCGCCCATCGTCTCTACGTTTCGCAGCGCTAATGTTTCGTGATTCAAACGGTACCTCAATGTCAATTGTCCCTACCGTATAATGCCCGCTGTAGGGAGGCAGCTTCACTGAAAGGAGAGGGGGAGCGATTAAGAAGCAGCAGAACACGGAAAGGGTGATTGAGGCCGCAAGGATGTATCTCGGGAACCGTGGGAGGCGAATCATCTTACTCACGACACGAGGTGGTACTGGCGCACATGAAGCATCCAAAGGTTGGGCTCATGGTTCACGTACCATACTACGAAACCGTAGGGGCACTTTTCGCCACTCAGGCGAATAAGTAAGCCTACCTATATCAGCGCGATCTTGGATCGATATCATAGCCAGCCTGATTTGCTTGGCACGGATTTCACCACAGGGGACTGTCGAGACCTGACATGACCACCACAGGCCGGCACAAGTATGAGCGCGAATGATGATTTCACAATCATATGGACCAAGCAAGCGCAACCTCCAGGAGGGGTGCAATATTCTTCAATAACCCTGCCGCAGCAGCAGCAGCAGCAGCAGCAGCAGCAGCAACGAGAAAAGAAAACAGCTAGGCGGAAAGCAGCCCAGGACGAACCACTCATCGACACGACAGCAAAACTTGCACTCCGCTCAAAAAGGACGGAAAGGCTCCAACGTCGACAGCAGAGGAAGGAGAGTAAGGAAGTCAAGTCAGAAATCAAATGCTTCTTAGATCTTCCTCTTGAGTTGCTTACTGAAGTCTTGTCGTACTTCCTTCCGAATGAGGTCTACGCGCTACGAAGACTCAACCAGTTCTGCAGAAGATTCATTGACGACAACGAGCATGCCATAGGCAGCAAGATCATTCAACGGCGCTACTGGGTGCTCGTTCAGTGCTTCCCGCTTCCAATACTACTCTCGGCTGTCCCACTGGCTAGCCAACAGGCACTGATGTCAGCGCGGTGGCAAGAGCGGTTGAAAATCCACCGAAATGGCTACCAGCACATTCAACTCATCAACCCCCAGCTTGTCTGTACATGCATGAGCTGTGTCCTAGCCTGGAACAATCTCGCCGTCGTCCTCGACCTCGCTCATTGGCAAGACCATCTCGACAACCGGCAACCCCTCCCCACCATCCCCCGGGGTAGGATGCCCGAATGGAACATGGAACTGCTTGAGATGCACGCCTCCATTGTGCGAGCAGCGATGAAGAACCGCCTCTGCTACGCGAGAATTCTGCAGACCCATCTTCGCAGCATTACCCGCACAATTGTCCGGAATTCGGAGTGGTGGAAGTCCAAACGAGCAGAAGCATCGCTCGACAAGACTTCCTCCCCTTCGTCATCTTCTCCAGCTGCAGCTGGTGCTGCGGCTGGTGCTGTTCTCAAACCGAGATTATACAATCTAACTGACGATGATATCGCTGGTGAAACAGATGAATTTCTTGAGAGATGCGGCCCACCATCCTACCAGCCCATCTACATGCGAGACAATTACTATACCGAGGAGGCCTTTGTGCCCAATCGGAAATGGGACAAAGAAGGCCAATCGTGGAAATACTACTCTAAATGGCCAACGCCTCATCAAGATGATCTGGCGTGGCTAACTGCAAGGTTTGTACCTCCGCCAGTGTGATAATAGAGATATCATAGAGTAAGAGAATCATACAAAGATTTCGCATCGATACCCCGATGTTCCTCTTGCACGAACAACCCCTCTTCGAATGCAGGGCAGATGCAGGGTCCAATGTTCCGCTTTGGAGATAAGAGGGAGGTAGAGGAGGTAACTTTTCAAGTCAATCGTATTTTGACTACATAATATGAAACCTGTGTCCCTCGTTTTAAGAGGAAGATCTCAAGTGTCGAGATTCTCATTCTGCGCATGCAGAATGCAATGCTTCAAAAATCCATCTATGCCATGCTGTAAGGACATCTTTGTGACACCAGAACGCCGTGTTGGAGCATCTCAAGTCGTGGGATGAGGTTGCTGACGCAGTAATTATTTAGTCGACTTCCTCAACCGTTGGCCCATCATCGCCACCATGGCTGGCACCGCCAGCCCCGGCAGCACCAGGGAAGCCACCTGGACCACCTGCACCGGGCGGCACTCCGCCTGCACCACCTTGGCCTTGGTAGAATTCTGAATTGCTGTTAGCCTCTGGATCAAACAGGGTTAGGGTTTTGGCAACTTACTCATCATGATGGGGTTTGCCGTGGATTCGAGTTCCTTCTGGCGATCCTCATACTCCTCCTTGGTCGCAGTTTGGTTCTCGTCGATCCAGGAAATGATTTCGTTGACTTTGGACTGGAGTGTTTCCTTGTCAGAGGCATCCAATGCACCGTCGACCTTGGGGTCACTGATGGTGTTCTTGAGCGAGTAGGCGTAAGACTCGAGACCGTTCTTGGCAGAAATGCGAGCAGTCTCAGCCTCGTCCTCGGCCTTGTACTTCTCGGCCTCAGAGAGCATGCGCTCAATATCCTCCTTGGATAGACGGCCCTTGTCGTTGGTGATGACGATCTTGTTGGTCTTGCCAGTGCCCTTCTCCATAGCAGACACATTCATGATGCCGTTGGCGTCAACGTCGAAGGTGACCTCAATCTGGGGAACACCTCGGGGAGCCGGAGGAATACCGGACAGCTCGAACTTGCCGAGCAAGTTGCTGGAAAGAAATGTTAGCATTTGGTTGTGATGAAGATGATGAACTCGACGAAAAGGCACCATGTCAAGGAGTTTTGTTGTGTTAGTTCTGATTTGATGTTGAACAGCGTCGCATACGACAAGCGCTGGAGCAATGACGACCAAGGAAGTCGCTGCACAACAAATACCTACCCACCTACCTTGCTAACACCCAAAGTGCTCCTTGACATGGGAAAATTAGAAATGAGAGGAAAGGAAAAAAAATACTCACTTGTCCTTGGTGCGTGCACGCTCGCCTTCGTAGACTTGGATCAACACGCCAGGCTGGTTGTCGGAGAAGGTTGAGAAGGTCTCTGACTTCTTGGTGGGGATGGTAGTGTTTCGCTTGATGAGAGGGGTCATGACACCACCAGCAGTTTCGATACCGACGGAGAGAGGAGCGACATCAAGCAGCAGAATCTCGTTGGTCGACTTGGAGGAGGTGTCGCCGGAGAGAATGGCAGCCTGGACAGCAGCGCCGTAGGCAACGGCTTCATCGGGGTTGATGGACTTGTTGGGCTCCTTGCCGTTGAAGAAGTCGGAAACCAACTTCTGGATGCGGGGAATTCGGGTGGAGCCACCGACCAGGACAATGTCGTTGACAGAGCTCTTGTCAATCTTGGCATCCCTCAGGACACGCTCGACAGGCTCCATGGTAGAGCGGAAGAGGTCCTGGCAGAGCTCCTCGAAGCGGGCGCGGGTGATGGAGGTGTAGAAGTCGATACCCTCGTAGAGAGAGTCGATCTCGATCGAAGTCTGTGCCGAGGAAGAGAGAGTGCGCTTCGCACGCTCGCACGCCGTCCGGAGACGTCGAAGAGCACGAGCATTCGTACTCAAGTCTCGCTTGTGCTTTCTCTTGAACTCGTTGACGAAGTGGTTGACGAGACGGTTGTCGAAGTCCTCACCACCCAAGTGAGTGTCACCAGCAGTAGCCTTGACTTCGAAGATGCCCTCCTCAATGGTGAGGAGAGAAACATCAAAGGTACCACCACCCAGATCGAAGATCAGGACGTTGCGCTCGCCCTCAGCCTTCTTGTCAAGACCGTAGGCAATGGCAGCCGCGGTGGGCTCGTTGATGATTCGGAGCACATTGAGACCGGCAATGAGACCGGCATCCTTGGTGGCCTGTCGTTGAGAGTCGTTGAAGTAAGCCGGGACAGTGACGACGGCGTTGTTGACTTGACCACCGAGGTAGCTCTCTGCAGTCTCTCTCATCTTGGTCAGGACCATGGATGAGATCTCTTCGGGTGTGAACTGCTTCTGCTCGCCCTTGAACTCGACCTGGACGACGGGCTTGCCAGCCTTGTCGACGACCTTGAAGGGGAAGTGCTTCATGTCGGCCTGCACCTCAGGGTCCGCGAACTTCCGGCCGATCAGACGCTTGGCATCGAAGACTGTGTTGGTCGGGTTCATGGCCACTTGGTTCTTGGCGGCATCTCCAATGAGACGCTCGGTGTCAGTGAAGGCAACGAACGAGGGAGTTGTTCGGTTGCCCTGATCGTTGGCAATGATTTCAATGCGGTCATCTCGGAAGATACCCACGCACGAGTACGTGGTACCCAGATCAATACCGATGGCGGGAGCCATTGTGTCTGTGTGCAAGATAAACAAGTATTACGGCGAAGTGAAGAAGCTCAAAGGATGATTTGGTAGAAAGAAATGACTTTCACAGTGGTGATTTGATTGTATGAAGAAGTTGAGAAAAATTCGGTGGGGAGGCTTTATGAATGCCTGGTGGCAGGCGTCACTTGTTTCCAGAAGCTTCCAGAAAGGTAGCCCAGCAACCTCGACGGCCTGCGGGTACCTTCTGGAACGCTCGACCAACCACACGAATTTGCTGGGTTTACAACTGGCACTTCGACGTACTGCTCGGTGACATTGTCAGAGAAGCGATACTCTTCCCTCATACAATTTGTTTACCAACCAGCACTCCTTGCGACACGTTCTCTATAGACACGCCAAGATTTCTATGATGTCTTATCGATAAACATTTTTGACCCAGGTGGGGCTGATTAAAGTGGGGCCTGAATCACTCCACCGCCCGTGATTTTTCTCTCGGGGTGGGGTGGATCTTCGAGTCTTCAAGATCAGGCTGAAGTGCTATTGACAGTATTTCCTGGAGCAGGGAGTCTCAGATCTGGCGAACCATTGCCTGACGCTGTCTTAGAAACGGTGCTTGATGAGAGGTCTTGAGCTTCAGAGCCATGCTCACAGTACATAGTCCTCTCTTGCCTGAACTGCTCACCATCCACAGCTTGCTGGCTCCTCCATCTCTCTAACTATCCTTCACAAGCCATGCCGCTGCACTAAAGCAGCAGCTCGGAGCCCCATATATAACCATGCCGAGCTTGTCGATGCTGGGCTGGAAGAAAATAGAGATAAGCGAGGTCAGGTCGCTAAGAGCATCAATAGCAACAAAGACGAACGAAATGCCGCGGACTTTTCTCTACATGTAAATGTCCCAGTAATGGCGGAGCACTCCAGTGCAAAGCAGACAAGCGGAGAGTACCGCCATAAGCGCAATTGGCCAATGGGTATTGTGCCTGCGAGCTTTCCCTCAAACCCATCCACCAAGCCACGCGCAACCGCTGCTATGATCGCGGCAACAAGCAGAGCGATCGAGGTAGTCTTGTTCCAAGGCCACTTGTTGCCACAGTGCTTGCACTGTGTCCAAGTGAGCAGACTGAGAACAGTCAAGATTTGTGGCTGAATTACAGAGCAATATTGAAGCTCTCGACAATATTGTAGACACCCAATGGAGCGCCAGCGTATTGTCACGGCGGAAGGAACGACGAGACACTACAGCTGGGCTTGACAATAACCTACTTTATCTGCTCGTCCGTAGCTCATAGCTTCTTCATCACCAATAAATCACTTCATCCATCAGATTTCGTTCATCTGCTCGTCCTTTTGGCCGTCGGCCGTCAGACGTATGCCGAGAGCAGCATCATCGTGGGTTGGAGGCCTGTCGTGTCATGTCTGTGACAGTTGATGATGATCTAGGGGATGAGCTGAATGGACCAGCGTACAGCCGTCTGCCCACACACGTAGATGCCGTGGGCGCCTGTTCACAGATAGAACCTTTCTTCCTCTGCTGTGCCTAGGACATTTGTTGCTACATGATTGCCCATGACGTTTCAACCTAAACATACTTCAAGCTGAGCAAAGGATGAGGCTCTTTTCCTCAAGCATACCCGTAACTACTATTAAGAGAGAAGTGGGGAATGCCAAGAACAATTTAACTTAGCGCCTGACGCAAACTTTCGTTGCCGTGGGCTGATCGCGCAGTCAGTCGCGACCGCTGAATTGCGCGGTGTGCGCTCTTTCACTTTACTGTCTTGTCGTCGTCACATTCTCTCTCCATCTTGGTCACATTTTCTCTCCATCTTGGTCACATTCTCTCTACGCATCTCCTCTTACTCTGCGTCAATCCGCCAAAATGTCCGCCAACGGCTTGGCAGTTCCCGAGCAGACGAGCGAAATAGTCGACAAGGGCAAAGGCAAGGCAGTAGAGCAGCCCACTCACGACCTGGACATGGACGATGACGATGAAGAAGAAAGTGGGCCTGAAGAGGTTTGCTCATTCCCTCATTTGCGCTTGGAATACCGCCTGACTAACAGCTCATAGCCGCAAGAAGGTACATGGCTCACTCGCCAGACCCCATCTATCCACTAACCACCGTACCTGCAGGTGATGATGATGAAGAGGAAGACATGGAGGAGATTGACCCAAGCAACATCATCAGCAACTACGGCCAACGATCGTCACGAAAGAAGGAGATCGACTGGGCTGAGGCTGCAGAGAAGTCGAAGGCTGCGGGTGATGAGATTGACGACGACGATGACGACGATGACGATGACTTCGAGGATCCAGATGCTGATAATGACCATGAGATGAGAGATTGAGTGGAAGCAGTGCTCAGCGAGATGTACTGAGCGAAACTTTGAATACTCAGGCCTGGATACAACAAGGGCATCCGCATCTAGTCAGCCGGATTTGCAGCATACGGCTGTATGGCTTTTTCTTTCGATCCATGGCACATGGCGTGATGAACTCTGAGAGCATGCGATTGCATTACACGAGAGCATGGTTCCTTGATGAAAATAGAGCTAGCACAACCCAAAATAAAAGTACCAAATGAGATGCAGAGACCTGCAATTCATCTCCCTTCGTCCTTCCCTGATCCAAAATGCTCGCTGATCACACAAAATGTAGGCATATAACCGCCGCACTGTCACTTCAGCTCCGCTTCCCAATAATCATGTTTGCCGCACCCTTCATTCACGTCTGGACCGGTCTAAGCGTCAGGTCTTGTTTGCATTGCAAACTTCGCTAAGCCATTCTTTGGAATCCACTCTGCTACTGCTTCTTTCTCTGTAACGACACCTGGTGCGTTGTCGACCGCTCTTATATTTGTTGTGACTTGTAGAAGATACTTATGGCCCAATGTAGCCAATTGCCAGTGAGCGAAAATCGAAAGCCATTGTCCGTAGCACCCAGTGCCAGCCTGGTACGCAAGCAGTGGCCGTAGGAAGGTCAATCGGCTGCTAGTCGACGACACACGTTCTCCCCTGGTTGATGGAAGCAACGAGTTCGCATCCATGGCACTTCCAGCTCCTTTGACGCTCTTTTCCCCCAATGCAGCCGATGTGGAAAAATGTGCCCGCCACTGGGCAATTGTGTTTCGAGCAGCTCTGTGCCTCCCTATGGGGGCGAGCGATTGTTTTGGTACAGACGCCACAGCTGGATTTGGGCAGACTAAGGACCTGATTTGTCCAGAGATGGAGGAGAGTCGAGGCTTCTGTCTTTCCTGCACGTGCTCGTCGCAGGAGCTTGGAAGGCTGTAAGATACCAGACTCAATAGTAGGTTTGTCGTGTTGGAGCGCAGCCTCACCCTCAGCATCATCTTGACCTTGACTCTCAGTATTGTCTGGAGCTGCTTTTGCGGCTTCTACGAGCCGGCGAATCATAGCTTGCAGGTCTAAACAGAATTGAACATCGATGTACCGGCTTCGGACAAGGTTTGCCAGCAAGTCCGCAAAAGCAGCGTGCAGTCCAGCGCCTGGGATGCCAAACAGGGCCACCTCCTTTCTGACAAAGCGAATGAGCGAGTCGGAGATAAATCGTGGGTGCTCAAGTTTCTCTTCGAGTCGATGGCGGTTCCACTTCCTGATAAATTCAACCTTCTCGTCGCTCCAGCCTTGTTTGTGAGCCGTGATATCGAGCTCCTCAAGATGGCGCTCAATGAACCATTCATCATCAATCTCGTCATCTGTCTCGCTCATTGCGTCTTCTGATATTGATCGTGGTCGATGGCTGATGGAGCTATATGCTGTGCACTTGTTGTCTAGTTTCCGCTCCAGCAAAACAACCGGATGCTTCTTTCTCCCCGGCTTCCGGAATTCACGGACATCCTCAGGTCTGAGATATCCGTGGTGGCCCCCATTCCTTTTCCGAAGTTCCGTGGCTGGATCTTCGACAAGCCGGCCTCGACTTGTATTCACCGCTGGATGTTGCGCTCGTGCTTTTTGCCTGCCCTTTCTTGCGCCCAGCTCGTCGTCTAGATACGCCAAGGCATCAAATGGGTTCCCGTTGGACAGGTACCCAAAACTCTTGTCGTCGTCCAGTTGCTTGCTGAGCTTTCCAGCCTGAATCGGCATCACGTGAAACCGAAGTCTTCGGACACGTGCGGTGCGTCCGTCGTCGAAGAAAACGAAATTGTATTTTGCATGCATCGTCAAACAATGAAAGCGCAGCTCAAGGACGTCTTTTGCTTTGTATGCAACACAAATAGGGCACTGAAAGCCGTCTACCTCCACAGTTCGAAGTTCCTTTGCAATGTCGTGAGCTGAAGCCCCTTTAGGATCGAACAGAAAGGAAATCTTGACTCTTGGGCGCTCAGGAGGGGTTTGGGAAAAAGAGCCATTACTTGCCACATGCGGCGTGGTTGGCGACTTTGTCCTATGCGTCATTATAGTCCTTCCGTGGTTCACCTGAGCCCTTGTCTGGTGTTCGGTCTCCGAATTGCCAGCGACCTTTAAAGAAATGCCAGGATTGCGATTGCTCATCGGAATCTTGGGAACTGACCATTGGGCACTGAGCTCCAAGCCGAACTTCGTTTTGTGCAATCGTCCTTCATGCACGAAGAAAATGCTGAGCGGAATGTCTGGTTCTGGTGCTTTAGGGAGCTTTTGATACCTTGCGACTAGAGACCCTTTGAGCTTCTCGGCTGTCAATATCGCTAGTCGCCTCTGCGATTCACCTTCGCTTTTGCCCAGGAAGGGTATGGGAGGCCAGTCTGCTTCGGATTTGAGAGGGATAAGCTTCAGCTCCAGGAAGTAGTCGTCAATGATACCAAGCATCGGCTCGTCTGCATCTTTTGGAATCGATAGAACCTTGAATTCCCTAGCCTTCAGCTTGAAAGGCTGCTCAAGCTCAATATTTACTTGAGGGCTCTGATCGTCGGCCTCGTATGTAACGATTGTGCAATTGACATGCATTTTGACCAAAGGAGTCTTCTCGTCATTTTTCTCTACAGCTTCGTTCCGGTTGTCCCACAGTGTCAGTGTACATAGACACTTCACATGCCCAGATTTGATCTTCTTGCGGGGAGGCCCGTCTTCGGCGAGACGGTTGGACTTGAAATTCAGCTTCTTTCTGATGCTAATCAAATCTATAATGAGTTCCGCTTCATCGTCATGGAAAATGTTGTCCTGTAACCGCCTTAGGCTTCGACGAGACGAGTTTTCAAAGTTCGGATCCATGGTCCTGACTATCAGGGTCTTGTTCGACACCGCATCCACCACTGACTTTGTCGGCAGTTCCCAGTTATCCGAGGAGGGGGTGTCATCAGTCAGGATATCCACAGCTGCGGAAGGTAACTGATGGCCTTGTATTGAAAGTCCGGGCCAGGGACTTGACAACAGCTTCTGCTTATGAAACGCCAAAATCTGACGGATGTTTCGCGGCAGCAGGGAAGGGACCCGCCTTGAAGAAACAACTTGAGCAGCCACAAGATCTCCGACAATTGGTCTTGGAAATTTGCGATCAGTAATTGTTGGCAAGCTCATAGCTTCACTTGGCCACGCCCACACAAGTCCTCTGTGGGTGGAATCAACTGCAACATTAGTGATATTTGGAAGCAGTGAACCGTCACCTTATGATACTCTCAAACCGTAGCACTAACTTGTTCGTAACACCTGAATTCTGTGATAGCGAGGATGGATTCGAAAAGAATTATCGTTGCTCTCTGCTAGTTCAGGCACGCTCTCAAGGAGTAAAAGTCGCGCTTACCATTTCTTCATTGCGAAAAGCGCAAACATGCCAAGAGACGCGTCGCGAAACGCTTTCAAGTCCGCGACCCCGAAGCCAGATATTACTCATCAGTATTCTCCAAAGAATTATGTGCTCGACATCCTCCAAGTTCGCCTTGGATTTGTGGTTCACGGTCTCTCAATTTTCATGATTCCGTGTCAGAAGCACGTTGCTCAGATTGTCAAGTCAGAGTAGACACGTAATACGAGTGACAATAATAGCTCCATATTATCACTTGTGGCAAGCCTGAGAGCACTAGCTATGCTACCTTTTCACACCTCTCCAACATGGACGAACCAATGTAGCCATCATTCAATCTTGCTTGTTAGCTTGGCCAGTTAATACCTCAGTTTGCATTCGTCAAGTTGTAAAGCGCTCTCCATCTCTCATGTACGAGTTTTCGATTCTTCAAATGAGTACGCCATTGTACCATTGATGATATATTAATCTATGCTACAAGTCCTTTGATCTGTCACTAGTCTCTTAACTGTGTCGTTAAATCGCTCACCAGCCAAGAGTAGAAATGCAACTAGAGCGGCCTTCAATGAGAGGCAGCTTTCGAAGTAGGCCACCACGCTCGGCCACATCTTGGGGGTAGCTATTGATAAGGGGTTGCCCTATTTGCTTTAATTACTAACGCAGCTGTTCGCGGCCCGAATCGGTCGGTGAAGTCACTCGTGAGATGTGCTTTCGAGGGAGGCAAAAGAAATGACATCGATCCAAGGTAGGAGGGGTCACGTCCTTGTTACCCAGCTTTGGTGAGCTTGAGAGTCAGCCATTGATCGGGCTAGATGGTCAGTCATGAAGATGCTAGGAGGTGCATCAAGGGGCATAGCCACACAAGAAGCCATGCACCAGACCTACAGCAGTATTGTGGCAGTGTTTCTTCTCGAACAGGGGTGGCTTGCCTCGTATCCAATCCTGAGAGAATACTGGACTATGACTGGTGCCATGTCATCCTTGGAGAGGCAGCTCCACAACTCGACTTGGGCTAAGAACCGACATGCACAGACCCTTCAATTGAAAGTGGGGCGAATCATGCAGTGAGGCAGCCCAATATGCGGCTCTCAACGCGCACACACACTTATTACAACCAAATCCGCCTCCCACACCGGATTGCCTTTTAAACTTTTAACTCAGCCTCATTGAAGAGATGCTATCCTCGACAGGTAACCCTTTAGTTCCACCTACACCGCCGATGCAAGAGAGGAATCGCGTCTGGAGTATGACCGTTTCAGATGATGATTCCTTTGTCCCACAGCGTCTCACACGTGCTGCAAAATCGGAGAATTGGTTCAATCGGGTTGGATCACTGCCTCGTCCGAGCCTTTCCCAAGCGCCGACACGACCAGCGTCTAACGATGCACAAAGTCGTAGGTCAGTCCAAGTAGAGAGAAAAGAGTGCTAATCCTTCATAGAGGTTTTATTGGACCAAGCCAGAGACAGGTTCTGCTTCGCCATCACCGGCTCCAACATCGACACTATCAGGCGCTCAGATATGTGGAAGTGGTACTGCAGCTACCTCGAATTTCGAGCCAGAGCGGCCTGGGGTCGATGCGAGTCTGTACTCGCCGGGTTGACGATAATGAGTTATCCCGATGACAATCTGGCACAAAAATCCCTCTACGAGAGCTTTACAGTTGTGGCTAAGTGCTTGCATGAAGATGCAGATATTGGGTTTGTCTCTATCACGGATAGAATGCAGGCAGATGGCCTAATTCGTGATAATGTATCGAGTGATGACATTATTCATTATGTCTTTCAGGTGGTCGGCTGGCTGTCCTCTATGTGGGATCCCGCTCCAGCTCCTCCAGAGTTGGCAATACTTCAACTTCGTTCCCGACAGTGCCAGAAAACGGTAAGAAGGAAGACTGTTCATAGCAGAACCCGCCTCACGGTTTCAGAGGCACGCCATCAGACAATACGGCGTGTTGCTGGCCGACTTGGTGGGATAATAGCAGTCCCTTCGATCAGCTCTGGCGGCCACTCTCTATCAAATCTGGATCTGGAATTGGGCTCCATTTCCACTTCATACCTATCATATCACAGCCTCTCAGATTTACTCAAAGTCAAAATTGTATGGACAGACACATTGGCTGAGCATCTCAACTTTGATTTCAAATCAAAATCGCTCAGCATTTTCAAGCATCCGTCAATATGCCTTCTCATGATTCGAAGAGATGGTGACACCATATTCTCCCGCATCTTTGAGGCTGAACGCAAGGAAAAGAGTGAGTCTGAGCAAGAATTCTTCTCGGAGTACCTAGGGCATGGAGATTATCTCCTTGAAGTCATACTCTCTTATCAATTGATCTTCGCTCTACACCGGGACTCCCGGAAGCTCATCAAAGACGAAATCAGCAGGTCAGCTACATCTGATGAACAGGATGCCTGTAACATCGACCCATTACTAAAAATCCTTTGCACCTCACCTCCTGACTCAAATGAAGTCCATGATCTCTATACACAACTTGAGCTTGAGCAGTACGGCAACGAGATCTCGACATCTGACGTTCCCTTCCTGGCAAAGAAATTGCTCTACCTCGAGAGTGTAAGCAAACGGCACACTCCAAACAGCTTGCGACGTTTTTGGAGAGACAGGCGGAACCCGACGACTTGGTTTGCGTTGTGGGCAGTCTTGATCATTGGCTTAGGGACATTAATCTTACAGTTCTTTCAATTGGTATTCCAGATCTACCAGGTGCCCATTAACTAGGGAGCAGGAAGGGGTAGAGGCTGCTCATCATACAGGGACACCTTTCAAAAGATTTCCCTGGACTCCTTGGCGCTGTGGTGCAATTTGCATATGCCACGGGTCAAAGAAACGCCATCCTGGTAATTAGACATAACCCCGAATGTATCTACTGTGGTATGGGACCGAATTTCAGCACCCCTCGGCAGTGCTAACACTAGCTGACTCAGCGAGGCCTAATTAGAAATGGCTTTGTGAAAGCTTCTAGAATGTCAGGACCCCTTATAAGCAATTTCCCTCTCGGTATCGGGTAGACAGCAGCAGATTCGACGATTTCCAAGGTCGATATGGAAGTGGCACATTGAAATGATGAGGGAATATTGAGAGAGAAATTGCTTATAAGGGGTCCTGACATTCTAGAAGCTTTCACAAAGCCATTTCTAATTAGGCCTCGCTGAGTCAGCTAGTGTTAGCACTGCCGAGGGGTGCTGAAAATTAGGTTCCACACCACAGTACTCTAGCTGATAACCAGGCCCTAGCTCAGGGACTAGTGATGCTAACACAAGGTCGCGATGGTGTCAATATTAACCCTCTTTTGGGGCATGCGAGATCACTGCAGCAGGGTGTGGGGAGGGCAAAATGGGCAAGGAATGATTGTATTTCAAATGACTTTTAACTCTGACCGGTAACTTACTCAGATTAATTGTTGTACGCTAAGAAATTACACTAAATGTTGTCTTACCAACTATGGTTGGCAGAAGTTACAACAGCAAGGCTTTGATCTAAATAGCTTGATATATTAACCCTAAATAATCAAAAAACTTAGGGCAGCAAGAAGGCTAGTGGCTTTAAATTGCTAGTGTACAAAAAGTAATCTGTAGTACGTTAGCGAGGCTGGGGTTCCGCGATCACAGGATCAAAAGTCCATCGACTCAGCGCACGCCCACGTAGCATTCTCCGTCTTCTTATTCACGTTCCCAGGCCCTGATTCTGTACCCATTCAGAGATATGTAGAATTTAATCTTCCCTCCTTTTTATTACTAGTCTGTCATGTCTGAGGTGAAAGCAAGTATCGAGTTCCTGGCCAAGCTGCCATTGTACGAGACTCAGAAGCCTTATCTGCTTCTTCCTTCGGAGCACCAAGGGCTGGATCCCGATGAGATTCGTCTCAATAATCTCGAGTTCGAACGTCATGACGATGTTACCATCAAGGATATGCGGCATATTAAGGAGCTCAGTATTGAATGCTGTGGCTTCGAGTTTTACCCTCACAGCTCCACAATCAGCAGCTTCCATGACGCCGATGACATCGAGAAATACAGAGCCGAAACTCAGCACCTCTTATCGAGTCGCTTTGGAGCCGACAAAGTCATGACTTATGAGATCCGACTGAGGAAGAACCAAGACTTTGGCCGAAAGAAGTTTGATGTTTATGATAAGCTGCTAGAGGAGGGGCCAGCCAAAGGGGCTCATAACGGTGAGCCCAACGATAGGCAAGCTGAAGCTGCTAATGACGCAGATGTCACATACACCTCTGGGCCCAACATCATTCGAAGATATCTATCGGTCGAAGATCAAGCACGGTTTCTACGCCCTGGCTACCGTATACGTATCTTCAAGTGAGTCTAGTTGGTAACTATGTGTCATGATCGAGCTACCAATACTCCAAGCACATGGCGACCCTTAAACCCAGTTCTCGAAGATCGGCCGCTAGCATTCTGCGATTCCCGCACAGTCGTCCCTGGGGATTTGGTCGCTGCTGATCGAATCCTTCCCGACAGAGTTGGCGAAGTCTACTATCTTTACCACAACCCACAACAGCAGTGGTAGGCCTTCGTCTCGACAGTCCGATAAGTCACTAAATACTTGAAGGTACTGGTTGGAAAAGCAGAAAAACAACGAGCCGTTTATTTTCCTGATGTATGACACCCACAGCAGAGGAGGTGCGCGATGTGTGTGGTTGATCCCTTCACAATTTCCGCGTGCTAATCTCCGCAGTCTGTCCCCATGTGTCCTTCGATAATCCGAACAAAGCCACAAATGCAGAACCGCGGAAATCGGTTGAGACACGATCGATTGTGATCACGGTAGATGATTAAGCGGGCGCGGTCGCATGAAGGGCCATGCGAAAAGATTTATCTTTCGTGGCAGTGTCAAAGCGGCATGATCAAACTAGTCATAGCCGTAGTGTTGTAACTGTGAAGCATATTGGATCTATGCCACGTCACTTCGCTAGCCGGCAATATGAATGCTTCCCCGACCCGAGCTCGCAAAGCTCGTGAATCTCTTTCGAGCATAGCTCAACACTAGTGTGGCCGGAATGAGCCTTCGGGATCCGGTGGACTCCACTACGAAGTTACAGAGAGAGCGCTGATTGGTGCTAAAGTGCTAAGCCCCCTCGTTGCCATGCTCAACGGAGACCAGACACCTGACTTCTGCCTCTTGTACGATCTCTCTTATCTATGAAGACCTAGGCCCGGCATAGCCACAGTCAGATATCTGTAGTCATGTGTGTTGGCGTTACAAGTCTAACCGAAAGTTCGCTAGCTCGCCCCATTTCCGCACGCAAGGACTCCTCTGCGCCCCTTTTCCTACTGCATGGCATGATGTTGTCCAAGTCCATTTGACGCCCCCTGTCAGTTGAATGGTTTATATGACCTTGCAGTCACAGCCACCCCAAACAAAGACCTCCGCAGCAGGTGTATCAGCAAGCGCGGCTAGTATCCTAATAATCAGGAATACCATAGCAGTTGCAGGACCGACTATAAGTCTCACAGTAAGCTCTGTCTTAAACAGCTGCGCACCCCACGTGAGGCTAATTCAAGGCGTTTCAGATGGCCCCTTCCAAGGAACCTGAGCCCCAGCTCGGGGCTACCAATACGTTCTTCCAAGATATTGACATCAAAGGATATCCCGCGGTCCAGCAGAAGGAGCAGCCATGGACAAAGTACATTGCAGCTACTGAAGCCAGCAAGAAAGCCCAGCAAGCTGACAGAATGGTTGTTCTGTGCAGTCTTCGACATGACTACGGTATGTGCATAGTGAGATTTCGTTTGGCCATATCCAGCTTCAGCGCTAACTGGCACCAGGCTCCTCAGGCCTGGGCGGTTCCTAAAGCAAGTGTTGGTTGACAAGGAGCTCTATCTTTAAAAGGAGTATGTTGGCTATGATTGCCTGACATGGACTATATTGCGTTACAACATATAGAGCATACGTCCGTGGGTGGGCAATTTGCCTACCCACCCACGACGGCGATTACATGTGCTGCAGAGCAAATTTACATTGTGGCACACAAACGCACCATGAATGCTGAGGCAACTACGAACATTCGAACATGAGCATGGCGCTGTGGGCTCTGTGATATCAAGATTGATCAAACTCGGCTTGTCCCTTGCCTAGTTCTATGACGTATTTCAGTGTTTTAACATTCGTGTTCTCTCGGTATATCTCACTAGTTAACCTATGAGCTCGGCATATCCCTAGCCTACATATTCCTAACAGTAAATTCAAATGACTCTTCCGAAATCTGCAACCTTTATCACCTGTTTTGTAGTCTCTCTCTCCGATCGTGTTAAGACAAGTTTTGACCGTCGCTTAATCCAGACGGACTGTCTACATGGCAAAAGCCATGCCGTAAAATCAGGGTTCTGGAACGGTGCCCAATCTGCCTGATACCTATACGAGCATCCAGCGGTGGATTTCAGTGGAGAGTTTTTTGTTGGAATATTATCAATGGAATGAGTCTTGCAAAGGTCAAATTGCTCTCTCTGATTGTCCACGTTGAGCTCCCACTCAACGCCAATATATATATATAGCTATACGGGAGCTAATCGTAGAAGCAGGCAATCGGTCTTACCGTCAACGTTTGACTCATATTCCAGGGGTATTCCAGGGGTATTCTAGCTGATATTCCATCCACAGCTGATATTTCAGCTGTGGATATACTAACTGACACTTGATCAGAGCTGATATTGTTGTCGCAGTTGATGTTCATCAACGAGTAGTGTGAACGAAATAAATAAATAAGTCTGATTGGTTCAGCAGGATTTGCAGTATGTCTACACTGTTTGCAATGTTTGTTCTGTTTGTAGGAAATGCTTACAAGGGGTGCAGCACGTGACTCTTGGCATTCTGGATGAGCACGTGATCCGTGTTGCACCCGCACGTGACCTTGGGATCGATTTGTCTAGACATTATTTCAACAGCATCGTGCATCTAGGGCAAGGAATCCAACTCCGCTATAGGTCAAGTGCAGGAGCAGGCTTCCCGATAGAAATCGTTATTTGCAAATAACTACCAAATCACCCCAGAATAACTGTGTCCCTGCTTGGAATTGCGATACAGGCAAGCCAGAGGCGCTCAGCAAGTGCCAAGGAACGCTCTACTTCGGCTGCATGGCGCGAATCTGCATTGGTCAGGCTAATTCAGACTTGGAATGGTTAGAAGCCCACCTCGACGCCCAGTTTCTTAGGCAAGTGCTTCATTTCTGGATGAACAGCTGTCCATGAGTAAGACCGAGAAGTACAGTGCAGACTCATCGCCAATCATGACTTTGACTCGCGCGTTATTCATGCACCTTTATGCGTGCCCCTCCCTCCGGTACGTCTTCCAGCGAGAGGCCTTCCCCTTACGACGATTGTCGCCTATTTACCCCTCTGCGCCCACCGCTATCTCTCTCTTCTACATTTTCCTTACATTATTGCGGTGTTCCGTTTGAGTGTCTATGATATCAATTCGAATGACCCCGAGACGTACTGGCCATGGCGGAACTCGAGAGACCAAGGAATTTCGTGGAGGATCAGTGGAATATTGGTATACCAGCCCCTTCGTCCGACTAGGTTCAGAACTGACTAGCTCCAGACTTTGAGTAGGTTCCCACCATGGTACATAGAATGCTATCTACTGACAGCACAGGGACACCCGGGAGTTTTTGATTGAAAACTGGAAGTCATTAGTTGACCAATACCGGCTATCTTCACATGACCTTAAACTGGCCGAACACTGTGTCTCAGATAAGGCACTGCGGAACTATTTGGAAAGAAAAATTACTGAATCCAAACGGAGCAGGGATCGTCTGAAGGCTGCTGCATTTTCCAATGTCTTGCCGTTTATCAAGAGCATATGGCAGCTTGAGAGCTGCATCCAGGACCTTCTCGTGTCAGAACAGGCTGATGAAAGCAATGATGAATTGGTAGATATCAAGCAGATCGACACTTCCCCACTCTGGACTTTTCCATATCTCAATTTACAGGTCTGTTTCTCCTTCAAGCACTCAATCTTGGCTGACGCTGCTACCTAGTTGACTGCCGACTCACCACGAAAGTTGAAGGTCACCACAGGATGGATGAATAGCCTCAGGAGGGCAATTGAATTGCTAAACAGCGCTATCGCCGGCTTTCGACAACTGGAGAACGCTGACAACGCTATTCGGACGGAACTTGTTGACACGTTCGATCCCTTACTATCAATATTTCATATCGCCCTTGTAAATGCTCAGCACTTGTACGACGGTAGGTAGACTATCAATGATGTTTTCTCAGCTGACTGTTTGATGTAGAGGAAGAATTTGCCCAAAAATGGACCAGGAATTTGGATGGTATCATCAAAGGCAAAATCGCGCTCATTTCAGAGACCACCAAACATATCAGAGACATAAATGAGACTCGCAAGCTAAATCGTGAGTCGGTGAGCCAGAAATATATTACAAACTTTGGCTTGCGAGATCGCATCTTGCCTCCGGATGGCACGGAGAAAGCTATATTTCCTGTCGACAATTTGCCAAAGTTCAGATCTGATGTATTTATTGGGCGAGAAGAAGACATCAAGAAGATTCACGAACAGCTTGGCAATCGAGAACCGGGAAAGCTTAAGAAGTATCACATTTATGGACGCCGTGGCATAGGTGCGTACAGGTGCATGCCAAAGAACATAATGGAACTGATCGTCTTAAGGCAAAACCCAAATGGCTCTAGAATACGCTCAAAGGTATAATCGAGCATACGATGCCGTCTTCTGGATTCAATGTGAGACCAAGGCGTCGCTGAAGCAGAGTTTCGCCGATATTGCTCTCAGGCTTGAACTTGTCGCTCCGGAACAGAATGCTAATTTCTTCGAGAATTTGCAACGTACTATAGAATGGTTGAGACTAACATCCAAGAAGTGGCTTCTGATCTATGACAATGCCGAGAGAAACAATCTGTTAACTGGCTGCTGGCCACTCAGCGGCACTGGAGCTTTACTCTTGACTAGCCGCAGCTATTTCAACTTCTTCGAAGACGAGGGCCGCAGCGGTGAGACTGTTGAATGTTTTAATCTGAAGGAGCGAGAAGAACTGTTTATGAAGTTGCTTGGTTCGAAGTGGCAGACCGAAAATCTTGGTGAAGGGAAAATGATGTCTCATATCGAGGAAGCGGCGATCCACACTTTACTCGACAAAACAGGTGGACTTCCTATCTCCATTTACCATTCAGCCAACTTGATCCGCGATCCTGATATCAATCCTACGCAGACGGTCCGGCGCTTCATGGAGCACTTCGAGAACGCCTTCGATGCCCTTCCGCCTCGGGCAGCCGCCCCTCGGGATCATCTGATTAGAGCCCTCGATACAGTGTGGTCCATCTCCTTTGCCAACTTGACGCCCAACGCCAGAGTTATTCTCAACTGTCTGTCCTTATTAGCACCAGATTCGATCTTAGTCGACCTTTTCTTCCCTAAAGACCCCAACAAGCTCACTCCGGCTCTCTCCTTCTGCCGAGCAGCGGGCATGACACGCCCAGACAGAGGGGAAAATACCATTCAGACAGTCATAAACCCTTCATCCGAACTTCATTCAGCTCTCGACGAGCTCAAAAGTAAGGGTCTGATCCGCGTCATCGGACGTGAGATCTCTATTCATCGTACTGTACAAGAGGCCGTGGGCCTTAAGGATGATGAGCTGCGAGCCTGCTTTGATGCTATGGCTAGCTTACTATACGATGTCTTCCCGCAACAGCATCAGGGGCGCCCTCTGACTGAGCGATGGAGCTGGTGTCGGTTGTGGATTCTACATGCTAATGCGTTGGCAAAGAATTTCAAGCTCTACAATGTGGGAAGGGCGGAGGGCGATTTACCACTACAGGGAATGAAATGCGTGGAACTGTTTGTGAGATTGATGGCCAATTGTTGCTGGCACGTCCCCGGCGATCTCCACATTCTACTTGGTCACCATAACTGACATGTGTGCAGGTACCTCTTTGAAATCGGTGAATATGACGAGTGTCTCAATATGATCGCCATCGCTCGCACTGCAGTTAGCGACGAGTCATCCTTCCTCTTGTCCCATTTGCTTAATACGGAGGGAGTGGCTTATTACGAACTTAACATGCTTGGCCCTTCTCGACGAGCCTTGGAACAGTGCCTCGAAATCCGACGTTCCGAATTCGGGTATGTTCTATTTATCTCCTTCTGCTCTGATCTTTGGCCCGCCCTTTTCTCTCTCAAGTGGGCTGCTTTTGTTTTAAAACATTGCCCAGGCCCAATCTTGATCTCAAATCATGACTTCTAACGCGATTTCACTAGCAACGATCACCCCGAAGTTGCTATCTCCCTCGCTAATTTGGGCAACGTCGAATGTGCTGAAGGCAACTACGATATTGCGTACGAATACCTCAACGAGGCGGCTGGGATTCGCGAGTCCCTGGGTGACGAGGCGGCGGTGATGCTAGGTCTCAATTACATGCAGATTGGGCACGTCAAGGCACAGACCGATGATGACGCGGCCGCGTACGCAATGTACCAAAAATCTGAGGGTGTGTTCAACAAGTACCCCAACGCCCTGTACCGCGCGTATCTGGACTTTGCCTACGGAAACCTAGAACTGAAAAAGGGAGAGTTCTCCACGGCTGCCCAAAGCTTTGAGAAAGCTCGGGTTAGGGCGCGCCAGATCAGCAATTGGCATCCGCTCGCGGCAGCTACAAATTACAAACTGGGCTGCGCCGAGTTTGAAATGGACAATCATAGAAAGGCCACGAAGTATTTGAATAGTGCCTTGGATATTGCTGAGGTCAGAAGTCCTGGCAATATTGATGGGACGATTGCGCGGATTCAATGGAAGGTGAGTTGTTTTCTTTCTTTCTCCTTCCCAGCGTGTTGCATACCTTTCAAGCAGTTGAAAAAAATACCAATATACAAGGTAATAAATGTCTGACACATGTGCCCGCCTAGATGAGCGAGGTATTCCTCGACGAGACTGGGGGTGAGTACAACGAGCAGGGCATCAAGTTGAAGGAGGAGATGGAGTTTAGACAAAAGGAGATTGCCGAACGCTTGGGTGTCGACCTGAGAGGCATGGATGAGTGGCCAGACAGGGAGAAGAGTTTTGACCTCTTGGTGCCCGGATATTTTAGGTGAAGAAGGTGAGAACTCCGAAGGTGCTCTGATTAGAGGCATGCTAACTTATTTTTTCATAGCGTTAGGCATGGCTCAGAGAAGGCTGAGTCGAGTCGAGTCGGCTAGAGTTGAGAGATAATGACAACTAGGGAGTAACAAGAGAGAGCCGAAGGGTTCGAGGAGAGAATGGTGTGGTCAGGCTTAAACAAGCTGTGCTTGTTGAGAAACCAATTTTCCGTACAGGTAGTCTATCTAAGTTGTTACTTTTCCTCAGTCATGTGGTAGCGTGAATCTCATCAGCCATCAATGTCCATCCCGTCTCCAGTATCCTGTGCGTTGATACCATTCTTCTCGCTTGCTTCTCCGAGTTCAGCCTCGCTCATCAACGAAGTCTCCATGCTGACACTCTGACAACCAGGGCAGTTGTGCACGACCTCATGCGCAAACAGGTCGCAGTCAATGCAAAAGTGCTTCCTGCACACTGGACACTCGTACCTGCCACAGCTACGTGCTGCGGTCTTCTCGCTGCTGCCAGATGGTCTCTCTGGAAATGCTTTCCCACACGCAAAACAGGCTTTGCTCCTTCGGGCATCGCGCCAATGCACCTGATCCCAATTCCGTAAAGGGAAGAGGTGGTGGTAGGACCGTGCCAAGTGGGTGGAAAGAATGAGGGTTAGACCGCACACGGGGCATTCGGATGGCAGAGTGCAGACTTTGGTTGAACATCGTGAGCACAGATATCCCGAGCGGCTAGGACGGGTGTGGCATGCGCAGAGCGTGGGGTGAGCACTGACGGTGCGTGAGGGGAATCCCATCATCAGCAGACTGTTCGTTGCAGTGCGACCAGATGCAATATCCGGCGTAGAGTAGGTAATGGGGGGTGTGGTGTAGGCCAGCAGAAGCTCACGGAAGTGTTGCTCGTCCAGGACGACGTGATACGTTGACAGAGATTGGTTGTTGGTGCGAGAGACAAGCTCGGCACAGATAGCCACCTGGGCGGCCAGACCAATGACAGAGGCACGGATGTGAGACTCTACGAGGGAGTTGATGGTGGTGTGAATGTCGCCTGGATCAGACGAGTGGAGAGAGCCAAAGATAAGGAGCAGTTCACGAGTGCCGTGGGAGGGTGCATGGAAAAGTGAGGCACGTGCAAGGGAGAGGGCGTTTTCCAGAGAGGCTTGGCCTTTGGGCTCGATGGCGTTGGTGTTTGATGGGGAGGGTTTAATACGAGCCAGAGCGGTGAGGTGGGCAGTCGGATTACCTGAGAGAGCGGAGATAGTGATGGCAATGCCGTCGTGCATGCCGACGATCCCCAGTTGTGAAATGGGATTCTGCTCGAAGAACTCGGTGATGAAGGCTTGCAGGTACGTCAAAGAGAGGATGAACCGCGTGGGCCGCAGGTCCTTCTCGTTCATTGCTACCGACATGTCGAGGATGACGACGAGGTGGCGGATGATTCCTCGCTGCAAGGGCGTTGAGTCCTTGAGAAGCCTTGGCCGCTGTCAGCCGGCTGAAGGAGAAACTCCAACGGCGAAAGCAGTGCATGGTCCTACCTTTTCCTCTTGTTGGACTCGAGCAATCCTTCAACGGCGCCAGTAAGCGTGCCATCTTGCCCTTCCTGGATGACATCCCAAGACCTCTAGTGGCGAACAAGTCAATCTCGTGCCATAATCAGGCTGGGCAACCAACCTTTATGTCGAAAGTCTGGTCATTTTCCCGCGCTTGCCGCCGCCGTCCTCCTGCTCGAGGGGCGTCGAGATCATCGTCGGAGACGTCGCTGCCATCACCTCTGGCCGGCGGTGGCATGGCACAAAGAAGTTGAGAATCGAATTGTACCTGCTACAGGGGGGTGTGTCAGAATGTGTATCTCTGCTCCGATTGGTCTGATCGTGTAGGCTAGGCATTCCCCCACCCCGCCTCTCTCTCTCTCCACCGTGATCATGACTAATCAATAAACAAGCACAGCAGTCGGCGCGCGCAGGTGGCCAAGACAAGAGCACGCAAAAGTGGTGGTATCAAGGAAAAAGCAATCATATTATTAATGGTGAAGCTGTTCTCCTGTATTGCTGTGTTTTCTCCAGCTGTCAGAGTTGGCCATAGCGTGCTTAATGTTGGTACTCTAAGAACAACACTCCGCTGCAGTGCCCCTCCTTATCATCCCCCTTCTCCCCTCTCTGTCCGCTCTCACCGCTCTCCCTTCTATTGCGTCTCTGCTTCCCACAACCAGAAGAGATTCTGCTCTGCCTGGGCTGGAACAAGCATGGCTCCTTCTGTGGATCGAGACGTACTCCCAGACACCATCAAGCCTACAAACTACGCCTTGTCACTGTATAATCTCACGCTTGGAGGCCACTGGGGCTACGATGGCCTCGTCAAGATCGACTCTCACATCACAACCTCGACGAAGGAAATTGTCTTGAATGTCAAAGAGCTGGAAGTCGTCAAGCTTGAGGTGCTAGGCCTTGACGGAGCTGTGGTGGCGACTTCAACTGATGTCTCATACGACAAAACATCAGAGAGAGCAATCCTGACCCTCGACAAGTCTCTGCCAACGGGCGATACAGTTGTATCCATCACGTTCAAAGGCACCATCAATTCCTCGATGGCGGGTTTCTACCGGTCCAAGTATAAGCCGGTGGAAAGGCCTGCCAAGGGCACACCTACAGATGGCGACCACTACTACATGCTGAGCACCCAATTCGAAGCGTGCGACGCTCGGAGGGCGTTTCCCTGCTTTGACGAGCCAAACTTGAAGGCCTCGTTCGAGTTCGAGATCGAGATTCCTGACGACCTGGTGGCTGTGAGCAACATGCCGGAAAAGGCGACGACCAAAGGGAGCAGAGAAGGCCTGAAGAAGGTCTCTTTCGAGAAGACACCTGCAATGAGCACCTATCTGGCAGCTTGGGCCGTGGGTGATTTTGAATATGTGGAAGCCTTTACCGAGCGAAAGTACAAGGGCAAGAACATCCCGGTCAGAGTCTACACCACTCGAGGTCTGAAGGAGCAGGGGCGATTCGCGCTTGAGCATGCGCACAAGACGCTCGACTATTTCTCTGAGATCTTTGGTTTCGAGTACCCGCTTCCGAAGTCTGACCTGCTTGCCGTGCACGAGTTTGCCATGGGCGCTATGGAGAACTGGGGCCTGGTGACTTACCGAACGACGGCCGTGCTCTTTGATGAAGAAAAATCCGATGCCAAATTCAAGAATCGCGTTGCCTATGTCGTGGCTCACGAACTTGCACACCAATGGTTTGGCAACCTGGTGACGATGGACTGGTGGAACGAGCTCTGGCTCAATGAGGGCTTTGCCACATGGGTCGGCTGGCTGGCAGTTGACCATCTCCACCCCGAATGGAATGTTTGGAGTCAGTTTGTGGTGCGTAGCCTGTCCAGAGGTACTTGCGAACCCCTCCGATTGACGTGTGACATAGGCTGAAGCTGTTCAATCAGCCTTGCAACTGGATTCGCTCAGAGCATCCCACCCCATCGAGGTACCGGTCCGAAACGCGCTTGAAGTGGATCAGATCTTTGACCATATCTCCTACCTGAAAGGAAGTTCAGTGATCCGAATGCTCAGCAATAATCTGGGACAGGAGGTCTTCTTGAAGGGCGTTAGTGACTACCTTAGGACTCATGCCTATGGAAATGCGAGGACGAACGATTTGTGGGCGGCTCTCAGTAAAGCGTCTGGCCAAGATGTTCAGGCCTTTATGGATCCGTGGATCAGAAAGATAGGATTCCCTGTGGTGACGGTGGCCGAAGAGCCCGGCCAGATCACGCTAAGACAATCACGATTCCTGATCACGGGCGATGTGGAGGCGAAAGAGGACGAAACGACATGGTGGGTGCCTGTCGGGCTTAAAACCGGACAGCCGCCAAAGACGGTGCAAAGCGCGTTAGCAGTAAAAGAAGACACGCTGCGAAACATCGATGATAGCTTCTACAAGATCAATGCAGAGCAGAGCGGCTTCTACAGGACCAACTACCCACCGCAAAGGCTGGTCAAGCTCGGCCAGGCTCAGGATCAGCTGTCGGTTGAGGACAAGATCGGCTTGCTCGGCGATGCGACTGCCCTGGCTGTGTCTGGAGACAGTAGCACGCCAGCTTTGCTGTCTCTGATCGAAGGATTCAAAGACGAAAAGAACTTCTTGGTGTGGTCCCAGATCTCGAGCTCCCTATCGAAAATTCGCGCGGTCTTCTACACCAACAAGGAAATCTCGGCTGGGCTCAAGAACTTCTCGCTCAAGCTAGTATCGCCGGCTGCTGAAGCCATCGGTTGGGCCTTCCCCAAGGACGAAGAGTGGTTGACTGGGCAGCTGAGGAAACTGCTGCTTGCTATGGCTGCCACTGCAGGGCACAAGGGCACCATTGCCGAAGGTCAGAAGAAGTTCGCAGAGTGGAAGGCTGGCGACACAAAAGCAATCCACCAAAACCTTCGCGGGGTCATCTTCAACCTCGCGGTGGGCAATGGTGGCAAGGATGAGTACTCGGCAGTGAAAGAAGAATACTTCAAGACGACGTCTGTCGATGGCAAAGAGATATCCATCCAGGCCCTGGGCAAGGCCAAGAGCAAAGAGCTTGCCAACGACCTGCTCAACTTCGTCACCTCGGAGGATGTGCCTGTGCAAGACGCGCACAGCGGCATCATCTCAGTGGCTGCCAATTCAGAGACGAAAGATGTCGCCTGGGAATACACTAAGACGAACTGGGATCGCGTGAGCAAGAGACTTGGAGTCAGCAATATCACACTAGATCGGTGGATCAAGATGGGCCTGGCCAGCTACTCTGACGACAGCTTTGGGCAGGACATCAGCGCGTTCTTCAAGGACAAAGACACTAGTGCTTTCAACAGATCATTGGTCGTTGTGACTGACACGATTAAAGGAAATGCCAACTACAAAGCTCGTGACGAGAAGGTTCTGTCGGAGTGGCTGCGGGCACATGGCTACGCGTGATGGCCGGATGGCGGGATCGACGGATCACATGATCTTCTTGGTCACCGCAACCGCGAGACATGCCTATCTATGACTCCGGTCAGCCGCCCGTGTGCAGAGGCTAGAGCAGGCATCAAGCGGATCAGAGGACGGCAAGAATGGGCTGTGTTCTTAGGGTCCTGGCTCCCATAGCCACCACCCATCATCATTGGTCTGGGGCCAGCCTCGACCGTGAGTGATAGCGTGATAGGTGCCTAGGCTAGGTGACATTACCTAGGTGACATTGCCTGTGTTTGCTATGATAAGAATGCCGCATCCCGCCACAGTCTCACACACGTTGTTTCAATGCCTCAGCTTCCTCCACTGGCAACACCCCGAGCAGCATCCTGTACACAGCAGTGGCTTGTACACACTCGCAAGTCTTTGCCTGTGCTGCCACGTCAAAAGCCTCTAGGCATCTCAAACGGCGCCGGCGCTAGACCATATCTGGATTAGCGTCGTGCAGCGGCTTGGCAGCAACTGCCCGCCATCCAAGTGGCCGCGAGGACGGCGGCCAACACGTTTGAGGACTCATTCATTCACCCTTCTCCCCTCGTCACGTACCATCGGCCTGCGAGAGAAGCGTGTGTTTCTTGTTATCAATCTGCCAGTCACCAGCCGTGCGTGACCTCCTCCTCAGGCGCTTTCACAGCCTCAACCAACAGTCACTCCTTCCGCTTCCTCGCCATCCATCATCATGAATCCAGAGTGGTAGGCAGCCTCCAGATGGATTCAAAATGCACTTGGAGGTCGTGAACTGACTCTCTCTCTCTCTCTCTTTATAGAGTACCGGCCCTGGCTCGGCGAGACCGGCCCCGATAGACGCGGCCTTTGGCTACGGACTGGGTGTGTTAACAAGCGCCGTAAGATATGATTATCTGTTCAAACTGCTCCTTATCGGAGACTCTGGTGTCGGAAAGTCGTGTTTGCTCCTGCGGTTCGCCGACGACACCTACACCGAGTCCTACATCTCGACCATCGGCGTCGACTTCGTATGTCTATTTCCAGGCTCGGCAGGCAGCAGCCTGGAGTCGACAGCAAGAGCGGCGGTGCGGTGCTGACGCCTGCACAGAAGATCAGAACCATTGAACTAGATGGCAAAACCGTCAAACTCCAGATCGTGAGTGTGCAGATTGCTCTTACCGCGTGCACCTGAAGCCTGACGGTCGACAGTGGGACACTGCGGGCCAAGAACGATTCCGAACGATCACGTCGTCCTACTACCGCGGTGCCCACGGCATCTGTGTCGTCTACGATGTCACTGACATGGACTCTTTCAACAACGTCAAGCAGTGGCTCCAAGAGATTGATCGATATGCTACCGAGGGCGTCAACAAGCTGCTAGTGGGCAACAAGAGCGATCTGACTGACAAGCGCGCCGTCGAATACACGGTGGCAAAGGTTGGCACTCTTACACCAAAACGGCGCATGCCAACATGTCAGGCTAACCACGTGATCAGGAATTCGCTGACAGCATCGGCATCCCATTCCTTGAAACATCAGCCAAGAACGCGTCCAACGTGGAGCAAGCCTTCCTCACCATGGCCCGGCAAATCAAGGAACGCATGGGCACGACCACAGTCAACAACAAGCCTACGGTACAGGTCGGCCAGGGCCAGGGCGTGCAATCTGGCACTGCGGGTGGCTGCTGTTAGACGACGAGGCGCACACTGAAGCCTCTGGACTCGCCAGTGATGTTGTTGTATTCTGAGCGAGAGGCAGGTTCCCTTGGTTTGCCGGTGGACTTGGCTCAGACAATCGGCCCGTCTCACCCCGTGCTTCTAGGCGGCTCTGTGGGGCGTTGAGGCGCATATCGGAGAATATATCTAGACTTGTGCTTCATAGCCATCCAACAGTCAGTGATGAAGCCCTTGGAGATTGGCTCTTTCTGTCATAGCTGTGTAATTATGGCATGCTTGATTGACCCCAGCAGCGACCTCTTCGTCTTCACTCAACCCCCGTTTCTGTATGGTCAGAGATCCGACTTCCTCTAACTGACGCAGATGGCAAATGGCCAGCCCAGGACGACAAGGACGTGATTCACGACGAGGACATGATTCACGACGAGGACATGATTCACGACGAGGACATGATTCACGACGAGGACATGATTCACGACGAGGACATGATTCACGACGTGGCCAAACATTCAATGGATGACAACACGGCCGTCAAGCACAGGGAGCAGCAATACCTGGCCTAGCTCCGCTGTCGGAACCAACGTCTTGTACGGCTTGCCTCCACCGCTGCTATCCCCAGGTGGCCACAGATTGTCTACCAGATTCTCTAATTCAGATTCTCTGTGTTGCCGCAGGGAATCAAAGGGGCCTGTTCATTGGTAATTCCCGCTCATAGAGCCCCCCTCACACTCATCGTGAGACTTGAAGTACCAGCACTCACTCTACACACTCTATTGTACCAGCACGCACTCTATTGTGCAAAGTGAGAGCGGTCGGTGATCGACGGCATCCTCAAACCACCCTCTCAGATCCGACATTTCCAACAAACAGGCAGACGACTCGGGTCGATTTGTCTTGGACCATCGTCCTGATGCTAGCGCATCTTGCGGTGTGTTTTGCCAACGCCCGACTCCCTGGTCTCTTGGAGCCCTCTGGCGGAGGTGACCGCTTCAAGCCGGCTATGGACGGCGGCGCAATGCTCACCCTTACCACCTATACCACGGGTGGAGTAACGACGGTACGGACGATAACCGGTGTCCTCGGCATCGTCGCCCCTTCTCAGTATTCCGGTACTACCATCCTCTCGGCCCTACCATCGACATCCGCTTCGACAATTTCATCTCTTGGTCCAGTCAGGGTAAGCTTCAGCTCCAATTCCGTGCAGACTCACTTGCCACCCGCCGTTGCAGGCTCAAGTTCCGAATGGGGGACTCCGGTGACAATCGAGCCAGCTGCTGCTTCCCGAGACGGTACGTCTCGAACGCTTTGTCCGTCGATTACCGAATCGTGCTTGAAGATTGGATAGCTACGGATCTAACGTCTAAGATTCACCAGGGCAGTCATCACCGGATCCGACAATAAGCGAAGTCACTACTACGTTGGCATTATATTCGGCTCCGGTGAGTACATACGTGCTCTTGTATCTTTCCTCTGTGCACGTCCTTGTGATTTATGGACAACAAGTTATGGCTGCGCGTCCGTCGTGCTCAGATATGCCTGAATCAGAGGGCAAGGCCGTACTCGTTCACTGCAAGGGGGAAAAAGTATACGCTGACCTGGATGGGATGGCTCGCGAAAATGTGTTACTAACTGTGAGTAGATGTTGTCTGCAACCGCATCTGGTGGTGCATCGGGCGAGCAGTCTCTCGATGCGACCTCGGCAAGCTCTAACGCAGGTGTTGACCTCGTCACAACGACCCTCAGTCCAGGTGTGACCTATACTGTGGACTTTCCTTCAAGCGACGATGTATTATCGAGTGGTAAGACCACGTTAGAAACCGAGGCATTTTCACCAACCAGCACAATGACCGTGAACATAACCATTACCCTGACTGAGGACTTTCCTTCAAGCACGGTCGTTGCCTCAAGCGCCGATGTACTAACAAGTAGCAAAACTACGTTGGAAACCTTGTTACTTTCTCAAACCCACGTATTGTCGTCTGTGTCGTCGCGTAACACATCATCCACGACAAGCTCTGTTATCAACAGTGCAGCGCTGACACCCCACGCTACAGTTACTCCTGCTACAGTTACTCCTGCTACAGCCACTCCTGCTACAGCCACTCCTGCTACAGCCACTCCTGCTACAGCCACTCCTGCTACAGCCACTCATGCCACACATGTACCAGTAGCTGCAATAGCAGCGGCTTCAACTTCCAGCATCATCTTACTGTTGGTCGCTTGTCTCATCTTGTGGCGCTGTTTGAAGCCCACATCTTACCGAAGACGAAAAGGAGAGTTTATCGCTTGGTACGATGACAAACGCGAAAGGTCTTTCGTCCACAATCTTCACCGTAGCATTGACGCCACGCTCACCAACTGGAAGGAGACGCGGGAAAGGAATAAGTCGATTCGCACCAAAGAAGCAGAGGCCAAGCGGGTCCAAACCTCAAGTCTCACCAGCAACGCCTGGTACGTAGGACAGGTCCACCCGAGCAGCCCGAAACCAGTCAATGCAGTACGACGTTGGCGACAACAGCGCGAGCAGAAGCTCGAAGAAGCTCGAGAAAGGAGGATGAAGGCTGAAAGACAGAAAATCGATGCCTTTGCAGACAGGCAGCAGATGAGGCAACTAGACTTTCATCCGAGTACTCTAGTTGCTAGAGCCGAGTGGGAGAAGATTCGACGGGAACCTAGCTTGTCCCCCGTACACTTTTCACATTCATATCGGTCGTGGAAGGGTGATGCCGATGGGAGCCTGAGGTCGCCAATGTCGGAGTGTGAAACAGCACTGATAACGAGGAGGAGCCGAGACAGCGACGAAAGCTCATGGCGAAAGCGCTGGCGGAGCATGGGAGAGGATTGCTCAGAAGTAGTGGTTGACGGATCACTCAGAAGTAGTGGTTGATGGATTACTCAGAAGTAGTGGTTGACGGCAAGAGTGAAACTCGAAAAGGAAAAGCTCGATAATGCACAGGGACCGCGTTTCAAGACAAGACAATCAGCCACAAAAGACTCAACCATCCCACCCAGCTTTAGTTGGTGTTCATATGAAGAACAATATTTCCCATTTTGAACGTATAGACGAACTCACAAGGTTTTGTAGATTCGGCTGACATAAGAATGCTGATTATGCAAATGAGATTTTGGTGCTCTTTTAGGGCGATCAGAGAGCCATCAAATCAAAGCCGGCACTCAACGGTTTTGCTGCTGCTCAACGCGTAATCACCGTTACCCTGTACACACCCGGCCGCTGATTGAATTGCAAGCCGATCGAGCCATGGTCAGCAACGATGACTCGGTTTCAGAATCCTCGCGGCTGCTTAGAACCGCCAACTCAACGACCGGGTCGGGACACGGCGACAACGAAGATGCGCCAATCACCCTATCAACGGCAAGAGGGTTTTTAATATGCCTGTCGATATCACTCTTAATCTTCCTGCTCACCAGCAACGTATCGCTCATGACCACGATCCAAGGTTCGATCGCAACAGAACTCGATGCGGCCACCTCGGCAAGCTGGTTTACCTCAGCCTATCTCATCGCTTCTACCAGTCTCATCCCCGTTGCCGGCAAGCTTAGCATCATCTTTACGCCGCGCTACTACTTGCTAGTATCTATCGTCATTGAGTCGACTGGCTTGCTCATCACTTCTCAAGCCCACAGCTTTACAGTATTCATTCTGGGACGCATCATTACCGGCTTGGGCAGCGCAGCGGTCACACCCGTTGCCCTTATACTCGTGACCAACCTGACGAGCACAAACCGACGGGGGTTGCTGTTCGGCTCCATCAACATGTGCTACACCGTGGGCGTCTCGTGTGGTGCCTCTATCGCCGGTGTTCTAGAGCCAGCGCTGGGGTGGCGAGTCGTCTTCTGGCTGCAGATTCCCGTCGCCATGTTCGCAGTTCTGTTGGCCTTCTTCGCACTGCCGAAATCGATGCATAAGGAAGACGCCAACTTGGACGGAGATTCGTTTCTGCAGAAGTTGTCTCGACTCGATTTTCTGGGCATTATCGCTCTCATCTCCTCGGTTGTCCTATTGCTATACGGCCTGGCAGCGCCCAAGGTACTGGCATTGCCCATTATCCTCTCCCTTGTCGACTTCTTGCTCTTTCTACTCGTGGAGGCCAAATGGGCGCAGGATCCAATCATGCCCACGAGCGTCATGTCGTCGCGAGCAAACATTCTCACCGGCGTGGCCACTATAGGTCTTATGACATCCCGGTGGGCAGTGCTATTTTACACCCCAGTCTCTGGCATTGCCATTCGCGGCTGGTCCCCTGCCATTTCCGGCCTACTACTCGTCCCGACCAACATCGGCTTTGGCACTGGCGCCCTCCTGGTCGGCTGGCTACATATCAAGCGATCAGGCTCCTACTACACCTCGGTCCTCGTCTGCTTCATTCTGTTCACTGCGTCTGTACTGTTCCTGTCGCAGACCGTAGCACTGACAGCGAGTATCTACGCATTTCTTACTGCCTTGTTTCTCAACGGCTTCATCAGTGGCTCCTTGCTCAACTACTCGCTCGCGCACCTTCTGCACCTCACTCACCCAACCACACATGCCTTTGTCCTATCTCTCAACGCCATGTTCAGGGGCCTGTCCGGCTCATTTGGTTCTTCGATCGCTGGCGGCATCTTCCTTCGCGCTTTGAATGGCGCCCTGACCGAGGGCTTCAAGCAAGGGAACCCTAATGGCACAGCTGACCTGATTCGGAGACTCCTTGGCAGTCCGAGGACGGTGTACGAGCTTGACGGTCTCGACCACCAGATTGCACTTGAAGGCTACACGATTGCCATTCGGAGGCTCTTCTTTGTCGGCGCTGCCATGTCAGTCATCATGCTCCTGTTTCAGGCTGGCACCGGCTGGTCTTCACCCAAGTCGAAAGAAGAAGAGATCGAGATTCAGGTGCCACCGTCGCAGGAGGTGATATCGGGAGATGGTGTTGTGGGTTTAAATGAAGATATACCGGTTCCAAACTGCCGAGCATTAAGGAACGTCCGCAACCGCCTGCCGAGTCCCAGCTAGAACAACCGCAGATCTCGATTGCCCGTCTGTATTTACGACGAGCAATTGGTGGAATAGAAGAAAAGGAGGTCTAGAAACCGCGCCCTGATGTTTCGCAAGCTTCGCACTCCACCCTGGCGATTGATGAGCAGAGTTAAATGGACGACATCAAGTCCTTGTCACCATGCATTACCCTAGTCTACCTCAGGGGCAGTCAAGGTCATTTCTGATAGAGTACTAGTCAGAACTTTTGTATGCATGCCATGAAAGACGAGTTATTGAGATGGATAGCTCGAGGAATGTAAATGACAGTTGGAAGAGAGAGTGACAAATAGATTAGGATAGACAGATTAGAGGAAATGCAACAATGCCTAGTTTCTCTCAATGAAGACAAAGGAGGGGCGGACATTCGTGATCCGGAAATATGTTTGGCAACATGCTGCGATCTCCCGGTACCAAAAAGAATGGTGTTACTGGCTTCCATGATCGCTTTACGCCCCTGCTTCTTCCTGTTTGTGTCCAAATGTGTGCCTTGGTTCTCGCTTCGACTTCGACACGGTTGATCTCGTCCGACTAAACAGCCCCCAACCCAGGCCTGGGCCCTCTTGACTCGACCAAGACCCATTCAACTACTACTTGCCGTAGTCCGAGAACTTGTTGTTCTTCATGAGTTCCACATTCTCTGATACCCTCCTACTCTCCCACGCTTGGCTGGCGGCATCTCTAGGAAGAAGGGTGAGTTAGAAGGCGACTCAAGCCAAGTTCAAGTACGCCGAGCAACCAAACTCACGGCTTGGATTGGTCTTTGGTCGCAGCTTCGGTGTATATTTTCTCGCGGCCTAGGTCAGTTTTGGCCTTCCATTCGGCAAAGGAAGGAGCATTGTCTGGAGGATTATCCTTGATAGGACTGGTGCTCGTCTTCCGTTCTGATGAAGACATCTCGAAAGCGTGGTATTCGATCGTATCATGTCCAAAGAATGGAATTGCGTCTTATAGCCTCCTGACGAGTCTCTAATGACACAAACGATGGATATGATTCATTGTAACTTCACTACAAACAAACCGCCAGATGGTACGTTGGTCAAATGAATCAGAGTGGGTAGGTACGGCTCGCAAGCTGCTGGGGAAATGAATGGGTGTATTGTTGCCATAGCTTTCACCGGCTTGAATGGTCGGGTGATGAAGAATTTCATCAAACCTCGTTTGTAGATAGGAAGTAGTCTTCTGATGTGCCGAGCCGTGTCTAATCGGAGGGCACTCGCGGGGTATTTAGTTGTATATGATGCGGTATCTGCGTCTGACTTGGTGAATTGTAGAGATCGGGTTTTCATCAGTTAACCTGACGACTTCATCAGCACCACTCTTAATGTGCCACAACCTCTTCAAGATGGAGGCTCTGAGTCCAGGCCTTCGAGGACTGACAGCCGGAAATTGCGAACGCGCCATTTTGGACAACGGTCTGATTCACCGGGAGTGATGCAGCTGGGATCCATAAAGTTCGAAAGATTGATGTTGAATGGCCAATTTTGTAAGAATTGATCATACTTGGATTCACCAGCCCAGAATGTTCCGTTGGTCAGGCAGAGTTGCGCGTCGGCAAGCAAGGGACCCAACCAACAATGTAGATAGGCCACAGCCGGGCGATTGCGGAGAAAGCAGAGACGTGCACAGTGTCGAAGAAGGGCAAGTACATTGATTTCTTCTCAGTTGTCTGGGAGGAGGCGAGCTTCCCTGTTCTCGGCTTACTCATTTCAAGCGCTCGGCACTGTGACACACGCCCGTTAGATGAGCCAGTCTCTCAAGCTGAGCCGTTGCAGTTTAATCTACACCACTTCAACAGGAATGCGCAGCGGAGTGAGAACACGAGACCGGAAGATCTGAAACACACTTCAAAAAAACCAAAAAAAACAATCAGCAGTAGGGATTCGCTGGTGGTCACCCACCCAACTACTAACCTACCGGCATGTGGCTTAAGTTCGTTGAGCGAACGGGGAACGCTGTTCTCCACATCCTATGGCCGATTGCGAAAGAGTAGGGCAGGGGAAGAATATATATCCTAGGGAATTCCATATAAATATAAAAAAAGACCCCTTCAGTCCCAGTGCCACCTGGTCAATATCATCAAAAACAAAACCAAAAAACAATCAGCAGTAGGGATTCGCTGGTGGTCACCCACCCAACTACTAACCTACCGGCATATGGCTTAAGTTCGTTGAGCGAACGGGGAACGCTGTTCTCCATATCCTATGGCCGATTGCGAAAGAGACATTGGGTGTTGTAATATATATGGTTATCCGAAATGAAAACTGGATGAATTGATGTTGTCTATGCTTACAAATATTCGTGATTATGCACACCGAGGGGTTGGTCTTCCACCACGCTCAACGGTATCAAGGGGGTCGAAGGCGTCAGCGCAAACTGGTGGAGATTGGAGACATGAAGCCGAGCAGGGCCAAGGGCGGGCGCAGAGAAGAGTTTGGTTATCAAAGCTGCCCGCGAATAGATGTTGTCCCTGGTCGAGATGAAGGAGATGAAGATGACGAGGAAGTGGAGCATTACCAAGACCGGATTGGTCACGTGATATGGCCCGGGTGTGACGTCGATGGGCGCGCGACGCGCGCCATCAATGAACGCGTCTTCCGAACTTTGAATGCCGCTGGACAGACTTTTATAGAATACACAAGGGAGGACAATATTTTTTTTAATAATCCTCCAATAGGTATGGCTCCAGAAGCAATAGATACATCCGCTCCGCTAGGCGACACAGTCAACTTTATCAAAGACCAAGCCAAGGCGACGGCAACACAAAGTGCGAATGCAGGTGAGACAAGCGGCAATAAAAGTGCGAATGCAAGTGAGACAAACGGCAATACGACTGGACAAGAATGCAATAATGCAGAGCATGAAGAGTATCAATATCTCAACTTGATACGGCGCATTCTGTCCGAGGGCGAGCACCGACCCGACCGCACGGGGACTGGCACGCTGTCTCTCTTCGCGCCTCCTCAACTGCGGTTCTCGCTCTCAAAAGCCTCGGCCTCGGATGGCTCACGACAGGTGCCGGTTTTGCCGCTGCTCACGACCAAGCGCGTCTTCCTGCGGGCGGTGACGACGGAGCTGCTCTGGTTTGTATCGGGCTGCACGACCTCGAAGCCGCTGTCTGACGCGGGGATCCACATCTGGGACGGCAACGGATCGCGCGAGTTCCTGGACAAGCTGGGCTTCACCGGGCGCGAGGTCGGCGATCTAGGCCCCGTGTACGGGTTTCAATGGCGTCACTTTGGCGCCGAGTACACCGACTGCAATGCCGACTACACGGGCAAGGGAGTGGATCAAATCAAGGAAGTCGTGCACAAGCTCAAGCACAACCCGTTCGACAGGCGGATCATCCTCAGCGCGTGGAATGTGGCAGACCTGAACAAGATGGCGCTGCCGCCGTGCCATATGTTTGCACAGTTCTACGTCAGCTATCCGAGCGCGCCCACGGGCGTGGCGGCGTTGCAGCGGGCGGAGCAGAATGGAGCTGGAGCCAGGGGAGAGCAGACAGCTGGGGGAGAGCAGACAGCCGGGGGAGAGCAGACAGCTGGGGGAGAGCAGACAGCCGGGGGAGAGCAGACAGCCGGGGGGGGTAGTAAAGGCCGGCTGTCCTGCGTGCTGTACCAGCGATCATGTGACATGGGTCTAGGGGTGCCGTTCAACATTGCTAGCTACGCGCTGCTGACGCACATGCTCGCGCACGCGTGTGATTTGGAGCCTGGAGAGTTTATTCACACGATGGGAGACGCGCATGTCTATCTCGACCACGTGGACGCGCTGCAGGAGCAGTTGCAGCGGGAGCCGCGGCCGTTTCCAACATTGAATATCCGGCGAGATGACCGGGGGAGCGGACAGATGGATGGGTGGAGAGTGGAGGAGCTGGAAGTGATGGGGTACAAGCCGTACGCGGGGATTAAGATGAAGATGAGTGTTTAAAATGTACGGCATGAATTGTGGGGTCACGGGTCACGGGTCACGGGTCACGGGCCACGGGCCATTCACGGATCATAGATGGATGGATGTGTATATAGATGTCATGACTTCGGGCACACAGATACGGTACTATAAATGAACAAATTTCGACTTCTATCTGGTTGTAAAGAGAAAACGAAGATTCAAAAGTGTAATGAGAATGTGTACATAGATATCCACAGATATAGTACTGTAAATAAAACAATTTCGAGTTCTGTTCTGGTCATAAAGAGAAAACAAAAACAGTTTCGAGTTCTGGTCCCTCCAAACGCCTTCGCAATGTAAAGAGAAAATACATGGGTGGCCTTCTAGGGACCTTGTGACGCAGGACCAACGCCTCTGAGCAACACCACGGTATTGCCGCTCTGCAAACAGGTTCGCAGCTTCTCACTAAAGGCCAACAGCCGGCCACCCTCGACATGATAGACGCGCAGCCGCTGCTCCTCGCTCTGGGCCATATTGTTCACATTGGCCACCTGCAGCCGCTTGGCGGCGTCATCGAGCATGCGGCCAACAGTCCAGTCGGCGGTGAAGAACAGCTTGGCCTCTGGGAACTTGGCGCTGGCCGTGGAGCGCTCGGCATTGACATGCAAGTACAGGCGCTTGTCCACCGGCACCTTGTCGTCGCCCTTGGCCTCCCGCTTCAGTTTGTTCAGCTCGGCCGCGCGCGTGGCGGCCGTGGTCGGCTTGGGCTTGGGCAGCCGATCCTCCAGCCGCGTCTGCTGTGTCTTGCCCCAGCTCCTCAGTTTGCCGAAGCCGAGGCGGATCTTGTCCGCGTTGCTCTGCTGCTGATCGCCGCCGCCGGGTCGGCCGCCCAGCGGCACAACGTTCTTGCAGTCGTGGTCCTCCTGCATCCGGTGCTTCAGGCAGTACATGCGATTGCAGCGGTCGCAGCGCACGCCGGTGTTGCGGGCGCCGTCGACAAAGGTGCGGCACTGGGTGTGGTAGCATTGGGTGCCTGTCTGCAGTGTGGGCTTGTGGGCCGCCGTCGATGGCTGTGTGGGCGATGTGCGGCCGATGCTGTTGCGGCGGCGGTTCCGCGCCCACTCGCCCGCTTTGGAGCATTTGTGCGCGGTTTCGGAGCGGTGGTCGAGGCAGAAGGTTGAGTGGCAAGAGTCGCAGCGGAAGGGGAGGAAGTCCAGCTGGTGGCAGAAGGGCATTTGGCAGTGCGCCCCGATGGCCTCGACGTCGCCGACTTGCAGCATTGTGTACGACGAGGCTGACGCGCTTTCTGCTCTGGAGCTGTCTGGTTGGGCCATGGCGGTCGACGGCGGATGAGGGCGGTATATAAGAGGGCCGAGGGTGGATACGGACCAGTCTCACGCCACCGCAAGGCAGGATGGAGCATACGTAGGCGTGGCAGACAGCGCGAGGCGTCGAAGGCTGTAGAATGGGCGCGGCGAGAGGCTGCCATGGTGGTGGCGTCGCTGGTAAGTTACGTATCAGAATTACCTGAAAGTTACGTGGACCCTGGAATCGCCTGGAAGGTCGTAATAGTGGGGACTTGGAGCGGTAATGCTGGGGACCAGGAGCGGTAATACTGGGGACTAGGAGCGGTAATACTGGGGACTAGGAGCAGTAATACTGGGGAGTGGTAATACTTATATCTTGGAACAAAGTGCATATCAAGCACATATATTAGAAGGGAAGATTCATGTTTGCACAGTACTGCAAGTCAGTCCCACAGCAGCACTGGCTTCATCGTCCGGCCCTGCAGCATGTCTTCCGCTGCCGCCTGCATCTCTGTTGCGGGATAGGTCTTGATCAGCTCCTCATACGGGAACTTGCCCGCTGCGCTCGCCCTCAGCAAGAGCGGCAGAAAGTCCTGTGGATAGGCGTCGCCCTGGTTGCACCCTGCATACACCAAGCCGGCCTGGACTGCTTCAAACGTGCCAATCGGCACCTTGGCCTCCAGGCCGCCGACCCCGACGGCGACCACCTTGCCTTTCCTCGCAGCACTGTGCACCAGGCCCTCGACAACCTGCACCTTGCCCGTCGTGTCAATGGCGCCATCCACGCCCTCGCCTCGGGTGATATCCATCAGCACGTCCATCAAATTCGGCCTCAACTTGGCGTTGACGCCGTGCGTAGCGCCGTACTTCCTGGCCAGCTGTAGGCGCTCCGGCACCACATCGATGGCAATCACTCTCTTGGGCCTGTCGTCTTCTGGCAGCAAGCCCAGTGCCATCAGCGCACTCATGCCCACCGCGCCCACCCCGGCCACGACAACATTCATCTCCGCCGTCGGCTGCACCACATTCAGCATTGCGCCCGCCCCTGTCATGACACCGCACCCCAAGGGCGCCAGGGTGTGCCACGCACTCGTCGACACGTCATCCGGCACAACCACCAGGCCGCGCTCACTCACGACCACATGCCTGGCAAAGCTGCTCTGGCCAAAGAAGTGGCCGGCAATCGCCCTCGTCCGCTGGCCGCCGTCTCTGCCATTGGCATCGCTGTAGACTTTGCTCCCGTCCAAGCGGCCAACCCCAAAGTTGTACTGGAACCACAGGTCGCAGTAGGCCGTCTGTTTGCGCACGCAATACTTGCATTCACCGCAGCAGGAAAAGCACAGGATGACGTTGTGGCCCGGTTGCACCCCGGAGACTCGGCTGCCCACGCGCACCACCGTGCCCGAGGCTTCGTGGCCCAGGACGACGGGGAACAGGTCTGGCATGCTGCTCTCGTTCGCGAACGAGAGGTCCGTGTGGCATACCCCCGACGCCCGCACCCGCACCAGGCATTCGTCCGCGCGCAGATTGTCGTCCAGCCGCACGCGTTGGTAAGTGAATGGCCCGCCGCAAGTGTGGGTGACGAGGGCGTCAGTGAGCATTGCCGTGCTTTTTGTTTTTTCTCGTAGGATGATTACTGAGGAGCTCTGATGTGGTTAATGGCTCTCGTCGAGAACAACTAGCTGTTGCCGTCGTCAAGAACAACTAGCTGTTGCCGTCGTCGAGAACTATTAGCTGATGCTGTCGTCGAGAACTATGAGCCAATGCTGTCGTCGAGAGCTATTGGCTGATGCAGTCGTCGAGAACGATTAGCTAATGCAGTCGTCGAGAACAATTAGCTGCTGCAGTCGTCGAGAACGATTAGCTAATGCAGTCGTCAAGAACTATTAGCTGCTGCCGTCCATGTCGATGTCGACTTTTAAGCACCTACCATAACTAAATTCCCGAACCCCACTCGGAATAGTTAGTTGTTATTTCCGTTTTGAATCTGACCAGTCGCTCAACAACAATAGCAGTAAATAAAGTAACAGTGAGAGGGGAAGTGAAGGTGGTGGCGGTGCAACCACAGCCTTGGCGCTGTGGAGGTCTTGATTAATCCCGTCTCCGCTGTCACAACCGAGACCAACGTATGCTAGGCAATTCAGTGCAAAATTACAACACAATACTCATACACTGATTGACTCTGTTGATCGTTGGCCGAGCAGCTAACCATAGCCGTAGCTTTCACCTCTTCTCTCAGCCCTTCTCTCCCATCTGGCCATCGATCCTGCAATTGATCTCTCCAGCCGGTCCGTTAAGGGAGAAAATGATACTTTCTGTCGTATGTATAAACAAACGCGCGTTCCATCTTCTGCCTTTCTCCTCGTTTCTGCTTCGGACGCGGCTCGGCTCGGCCCTTTCCTCCTCTTCATTGTTCCTCGCCCGGCCCTGTCACTCACCATTCTCCTCTTCTTGACTCCTGCAAGAGCCAGACTTGAGGCGGCCAGGTGTCAGCCGTGCAACCAAACAGATGAGAGATCTATATAGTAATCAATCATGGAACTCGTATCGCGGCATACGATACAAAGACAAAGCGCCAGGCTCGGCCCACACTCATCTCGTGTTTGGCACTGCGAGATTCGCACAAGGATGTGCTGCAAGTCGAATTGCTGGGCCACGCCACGCCTTAGACGGGGAGTTTGAAGGTCTTTCCCTGCAGCACCCTGTATCTGCTTAGCACACGCATCCATTGACCTGCACCAGCAGCCGCACTGGCCGGAAGCAAGAGACTCACTTTGTGTAGTAGATCCAGAAGAAGTCGCTGTACAGAATCGTCTGGACGATCCCCGCCACCACGGCCCTCGGTTCAAACCAGCCCTCGGCAAAGTACCGATAGATCCAGTTGGGGATGTACAGTGCTCGGTAGAGGCCCAAGGCAAAGAGATAGTGCGTGGTGATTGTCTCAGCTTCTCCTGTGCGCTGCAGCATGAACAGCTGCGGCAGTATTGCAACACTCTCCAGCCATATCGAGAATGCCCAGAGGATCTCGGACACGGTATACTGGATGGGAAAGAGGAGGGCCAGGATAGCAGCACCGCCGAGGAGGTACTCGACCTTGAACGTGTCGACGTTGGGATCGTGCGTGGGTTTGTAGTCGTTTAGCATGACATAGAGCGTGTAGCCCGAGGAAGCAAGAAAGATGATCTTGAAGATTGTGTTCCACGCGCTGTCGGTGAAGGTCGAGAAGATGTCTGGTGAGAGAGAGAGAGGGTCGAGTGTCAGCGGGTGGCGGGGAGCGGGTAACATGACGATGGATGGGGTTCGGGCGACACGACCATGGATGCGTGCGGTGCGGGCGACGTACCAAGATAACGGGTTACATAGACGAAAAAGTAGAGGGCTTGAGATTTGAATGAGATGCCGGCACATGACTAGACGGCTGCAGTCAGTCACTGTTGACCGCGAGTGCGTCGACGGCGACGACGGCAAAGGCAGAACTGACTCCTGACACGCGCATTTTGTGTAGAAGAATGATGATGGACGCCAAGTGCGACAAGTCCGCTGGTTAGTCTTGTCAGCGCCGTGCTTGCCAGCCGCCAGTTGTTGTGCTGTCGAGGGCCATACCGAGGACTCGAAAGATATTCATGATGGGCAGGCGCCACTGCACAGGGTCCAGCGGGCAGGAGCCACTGCTAAGGGTTCAGCGGGCAGGAGCCACTGCTAAGGGTTCAGCGGGCAGGAGCCACTGCTCAGGGTTCGGCAGGCAGCAGCGCGCCGGGGGGGGCCGCTCTTCCACGGGACTTGTCTCAGATGGAGGGGCAGTCGTATGAACAGGACGCTTAGCAAGTTCTCAGAGGAAGCCAGATGGCAGAGGACGGTGGAAGAAGGCGAGAGTCGATGGTGAGAATCAGATGCTGCGGACAGGCTGTCCAACTGCGGGTGCCGCGTTGGGAACCACGAGCCCGTGGAGTCCGTGGAGTCCGCGGGCCCAAAAGTCAATAATTAACGGCCTTGGCGCTGACCAACAAACCTCGAACCCTTGTCTTGCATGAACGACTAACACCATCTTGCATGAAAATACCCCTGGCTGGCTACGCACAAGCTCGACTACATCTACATCGATCTTGTCCTGGACCTGAATGAAAATAGAAGCAAGTTCAAGAGCAGTAACACAGATAACAGAAACATACATACACACACATCCCTGAGACATCTCCCCAGTCCCAGTGATGCATCTTACACCAAAAACCCGAAATTTGCCAAGTTAAGGCCGTCTGTAGTATGATTGCTCTTGCACCAGGACACCACAGCCTAGTCTCAATTGCGACTCTTCCCCGCGACTCCGTGCTGCCCAGCTTCAAAGCCACTTCTTGCTCACCTTCTCTCCTCGCCCGCGTCATCTCACTGCCGCCGCCGCCGCCACCTCCGTCGTCGTCGTCGTCGTCGTCGTCGTCGTGGTAATGATCGTCGTGGTTGTCCTCCCGGCACCAGTCTGCCTCATTGCTGGTACTTGATATCCGTATCATAATGTTGCGTCTCCTGCTTGATCTCATACTCGGGCGGCCCTTGCTGCCATTGGTTCGTAGACCGCATATTGCTTGAAGGGAATCCAGATGGTGAGTACACGTTGCCGCCACTCATGTTGGTAAAGGTCAAGCTATCATCCGACCGCCCCACCGACGAGGTCGAAGATGCCATGCCTGAATGTGCCATGCCTGAGTCTGCCATGCCTGAGTCTGCCATCGGCTCCTGCCTGAGGTAGCTTCTCTCCGACGCAACAGAGTAGCTGTTGGGGATTTTGCCATCCTCGGCCTGGCTCGTCGTCATCCATCGGTTCTGATGCGCAAATAGCGACGAGGAGCCTTGCATCTGCAGCGGAGATGGCATGCTGACCGAGCTGCGCTTCGTCGCCTCCGACTCGCGTCGCGACGTCTTTGACGGCGAACACACCTCGGCACAATCACCGTACTCCTCGGGCGACTGCTTGTCTGGCGTCTGAATCGAACCTCGGTTTTGCCCTCGACGCACTTTGCACGTCGGGCAAAGCTTGATGAAGCGAGAAATAAGCTCCTTAGGCACCCTGCCCTCTGTTAGCCCGTCTCTGTAAAACACGGTCCCCGTCCCGCCACCCACTCACCACGAATACACACGTCGAACCTGTGCTGAAGTCTTGTCTCGTCCTCCATGCTGGCACGCTCTGTGTGCTCTTGTCAAGATCTTGAACAGCTTCTCCCTCACTGCCACTGGCTTCCCTTCGTGACATATCTTCTTCTTCCGCTGCCAGTAGTCAGTGCACATATCCGCGCTGCCAGCTTCAGAACCCACATCAGGCATGCTAGGGTCGTTGGGCAGTAGTGTAAACATCTTTTTGACCCAAAATCTGGTCTTCTGGTCAGACAATCTTCTTCACTTCCTACCATTCATAACTCCCTACCTGAACTGAGCAGACTCGACTGCCGTAGTCTTCTTGTCGACCAACACCGCCAGTATGTTGGCCGCTCTTCGCGAGTGAATGAGCGCTTTATCCTGCTTCTTGGGACTCAGCGCTCCAACATAACTACCCAACCTTGTTAGCTTGCACCGGGCCACTATCGTCAGCAGACTGCCGCTCACTCTCGCACGAGCTCGTCAAACGCGTTGACACCAGGGTATCCTGCCAACGGAGGCATGATCGGTTCCGACAGCATTGTTTCCGCGTTGTACGACGTTTGCTCCTCGATGTCGGCCATCGGGTTCAGGTTCAGATCGGCAGAGACTCCTCCTAATCGAGGTTTCTCCTCAGCTGATCTCTGCGTCGGCACCATACTTGCGTGGTAGGGATAGGTCAACGACCGTGCTGGCAGCATAGATCCCCGTCCAGGTGGCAAGACCGTGTATTGCACCGTGTTGGGCATCGACAGATATACGGAGGGTGGGTCGTGGTGCGATGGTAAATAGCCCTCCGAGTACGAGCCATACGTCCCGTTAACAGTCGAATATGGAATCTGACCATGGCTGTAGACATCGTTTATCCCGCTGTCATTCGAATACTGCGACAGGGAAAAGTGCGAATTGGGGAAGAAGGCATTATGATCTTGACTGCCGCGTGGCGCGTATTCAGTCATGCTCACTGATGTAATGGCCTGTGTCAAGCCAGTCGGCAAGCGCCGGCTGCCGATCCAGAGGGCAGCACCCTCGATCACGAACAGGCTGGCTTGGTTGGCTTCTCCCTTCTCTGGGATCCTGGTTTGCGAATTGGGGGATACTGCCGCGGTCCAAAAAAAAAGAATCGACGTCTTGCTCGTCCTGAGTAATCTCAAGGCTGGCAACGACAGACTCAAAACGAATGACGATGGCAAAGGCTCAAAAAACTCCAAAGCGAGAGACGAGAAGATAAGTGCCGAAGGACCGAACGGCTTGTTTGTGTCGTCGGATCTTTGCTCAGGGTTCGTGTCAGATGCATTAGAGGCTGAAGTGGCGTTGCGAAGTCACATCTGATATAATCTGTGGAGAGCCAAGGTATAAGAATGGTAACCATTTCTTGGGGGTGGGCAGGCAGGGATGCTTTTTCAACCAGAGCCACTCCATCAGGTATAGTGGGAAATGGCCATTGACGCACGGCATTACAGCACTGTCGAGAACTAAGTCCGGGCGCCCAGGGTTTGACAGAACGACAGGCAGTGCAGACGCGCCATGAGTCCACTATTATGACAGCCGGAAGCTCATCTCAGACCCCGCCACGCATCAGACACATCCACTTCCAAGCCCAGCCTTTCTTCCAGGTGAGGAGCAGGGCCGGCCAAGCTTCGCCCTGGTGTGTTTGTTTGTTTGCTAGAAAAGACATGCGTCTGATAAGGTGCAAGGTGCGCACCATCACTTTTCATCCCGCACTGTGACCAAGTAGAAAAGGGCAGGCAGTCTCTCGAGCCGAGCGCCACAGCCGTAAGTTTCAGGAACCTAGATCAACTGTTGCCGGCTTCGATTTCATGTTTGCTAACAGGGTGATTTGTCGAATATACTATCCAAAGCCATGCAGGCGTTTTGGCAAACAAAGATCCTTCCATTGGCCAATGGGAAATGGTGGGCTTCAAGGTCAGCATACCTACATACCTCTCGTGGATGAATGAGCTGGCAGGACAAAAGGTACATGTTGCCTTCGATCTTGGCCTACACTTGTGCAGCAGCCTGGACGGTATGCACGCTTCCAGTCAGCCGTTCCACTTTGTGACACCTCGCACGTCATCTGGGCGAGGTCCAAAGATGGCGGAGCCATGGGCTCGGTGGATTCCGGCCATCTACACCAAGCAGCCGTCAGGCATGCTCTCGAATCCCAGGCTGATGACGATGGGCGACGGACGACGAGCCAACACAGAAACAGGCTTGTGGCAGGTTGTTGGACAATTGCAAATATGCCAAGCCAAATCACGTGAATCAAATCAGACCCTGTAGCGGGTGGAGCAGAAGGTAGACTCTATTTCTCAAAGTAAATATTCACCACAGCTCTTGCCTCCATCTTGGCCTCCATCTTGGCCTCCAGCTTGGCCTCCATCTTGGCCTCCATCTTGGCCTCGGGCCCCTCAATTTTTCGGCCATCAGAAGTCGAACGTCAACATCCTGAAGAGAGGCTGCTCTTTCGTCGCTTGAGCTCTTAGCTTAGACCGAATCATAGCCGGGTCTACCTCGTATTTTACCCCAACATGCAGCATGGCCATTTCCTCGCCATCTGTTCAGTTCGACGAGATGTCTTTGACAGGTAGGTTTGGGCAACTTGGGCAAACCCTGGCTCCATAGCAGTGCTCGACAGCCCAGGGACACTGGCTAGAACAGGGCGCAGGGCTCGTTAAGGCCGCTCTTCAATACCACTGCATATGCAGCCTGATTTACAATCAGCGAGCCTACCAGCTTGGCCGGATGCTGCACAGAGGCACTTTGTCAAATGACCAACTGGTCCCGTCACTCCCCGCTGTTTCAATCATCCCGATCAAGCTGACATCCTGTCGATACAATCACCTACTGAGTCATTCCGACATGCAGCCCACGTTATGAGCGGGTACTCCCTCACGCTTCAGCCCGGAGTCCAGCCAGCCCCTCTCTTGCTTCTGTATCGCAGCTCTTTGGAGTAAACCATCCTCTGGCCCCGGACTCGACAATGGCCCCAGCTTAGCCTCGCGGAAGCAATATTGGCCACGTCGCTTGTAATCTCCAAGGGATGTCCCTGTATCTCTATGGTTGCCCACATTCATCTGTGTAGTCATGCCTGAGGGCTAGTGAGCAGCTCCTTACCATCGGATTAACCTGACTGGTGCGGGAGCAGAAAGCGTTGATCCAATTGCTCGAGCAACAAAGCCCTACGAACTCGCCCATCAACGCCCGTGGCTTGGGGAACGTCACTCCGTGTGACACGCTGTGAGATACGCAGCAGGCGAGATCTCTATCACTGGCTGTGTGGACTTTTTTGTCAGCTGCCGAACTGCAGTATCTCTGTTAACCCAGAAATTTCATCAACGGTAGCCACAACGATCGACGATGCTGAGTTGTCAGCTAGACAAATTGCCAGGGTTAAAAAAAGACAATGGCAGTGTACTTCTTGTCCTTCGTGAAAGTCAGCCTCTGCCAAGGGCTGAGCTCCACTGATGGAAGATTTGTTGTCCGCGTAGCAATACTCACCGAAGTTACACGCAGCTTTTGGAGAGGCGAGAGCCCGGGGCGGTGAAGATGTCCGCTTGGTCGACTTTGACATGCAACGCCCGCACCGCTCTAGAGAGCGTCGAGTAATACCGCAGACAAGTTCCGCTTATGGCAAGATTTTGTGTGCAAGTGTAGAAAAAGTGGCGCTCAAGAGTCTCAAATCGGCGAGGTACTGCTTTGGGGGAACGGGGGTTTGCAGCTTTTGTCCAGCGTGCTCGATTTTTCATCTTGCTGATTAGCAGCTCATGGGGTGTGGTGAGTGAGTTGTCAGTCCATGCTGCTCGCCCCGGCCATCCCCGGGCAGTCAAGATGGCTGTCAAGGGAACATTTGCTGGGGCTGACACAGCATTTCCGTTTCCAAGCTGCGATCTTTTCCCCCACTGCCTTCCCATACCCGTCACTATCATAGCAGTTGACAGCCAGGCTCCCCAACCTACGTAGGAGCCGACTGACCAAACGGCGGAGCCCTAATTCCGCCCCTTTCCAAGTAGCAAAAGGTCCGGTCATCCTGCCATCTCTTCAGCCCCTCCTCCCCTCACAGCAACAACAGATAATGTTAGCATCTTTTGGGGCTGTCACAAGCCATCGGGTGTGCAGACAGTCACAAGCCATCTGGTATGCAGACAGTCACAACAGACGGGAACAAACACACACTCCCCATCATCTCATTGCTCTGACAGATGCCACAGCTGGTTGTTCAAGCCGGATTGCCAATATGACAGGTGTCTCGGACAACCCTGCGGCATCCCGCCGTGGCCTTTTTGGAAGCCTCTCGCACTGCCCAGCTTCTGCTCGTGCCTCGTCGCAAGAGAGGGCTGATTGCATGTACGTAGAAGAACGGAAACAGAAAGCTGTCTAAGCGAGGGCCAGCTGTCCCACTCTAATTTTATCAGCAATGGATAAATCGACTGCATACACACACACAACCACCCCCGGCCATCTCCTGCTCCCCCCGGCCATCTCCTGCTCCCCCCGGCCATCTCCTGCTTGTCCCGGGCTTCCGCCGTCATCGTGTTTCCTGGGTGAGTTCGCAACAGACCTTCACCGACTTTAGCAAGCCACTGGCGAATAGAGACTTTGGGGACTGGGCATTGGAGGGGATGACGGCGTGGTTGTGAGGGCCGGGCCAGAGAGAGAAAGAGTGACAAGAGGGCAGTTAGAGACTGAGACTAGAGGAGAATGCTGGTGGAATGGTGTGGGTGGCCGGGGCTTGGCTTGGCTCGGTAGTAAGTAAAAAGGTTTTAACTTTGGTACCTAGCTGGGCTTTAGAGTTTGCCGTGAGTGGCTAACTTTAATTTAGAGACAGTACTAGTTACTGTACTGTCGACATGCACGGCAGCAAGTAGCGAGTAGGTCTACGAACTCTCTCTTTGTCTGGATATACAGTGCTATCGTTTCAGAGACTTTTATCTTCTTTTTATTTATTCGACGCTGGTTCGTCATCATTACATACATCATGAAAGCTAACCAAGCAACCAACCGACCATCCAACGAGCTAACTAACTAGCCAATGGTCGAGAGGGATGGGGTCTCCCGAAAACCAAACCACCACGTACGCTTCAAGATCAAGGGGGGCCACTGCTCTACTGCTGGGGCATCTCACTGACAAGGTCTCGAATGGCCCACCTCCAACCACCGCGGCCGAAGCTATCCTCCTCGGGCTCCTCCTCGCCCACCGCTCTCAGCCACTTCTCGACCTTCCTCCTCCACCTCTCCTCTTCGCTACGCTGGCGCCGGACAAACTCTGGACCGACGTCAAACTCCTCAGCGACGCCGCCGCCATACTCATCGCCGCTGTCGTCACCCTTGCCGCTGCCGGCTTCGCCGCCACTGCCCTGGCTGCCGCGCCTGTTTTCTTGCCTGTCGCCGCCGGCGAAGTTGCAGGGCAGGCCGTATTGCTGGGCAGAAGAGCCGTTGAAAACACTGCTTTTGAGGCTCTTGACCTCGACTTCGTCCTCTTCCTTCAAATCTTCTAGGCCAGCAAACACATCCTCCTCTTCCTCCACCTGAATGTCGCCTGCTTGGCCCCCACTTCGCAAGCCGGTTCGGCCGTCTTGCTGCTCCGGGGCCATCTTCAGCCAGCGCATCTGGCGCGGATCAAAGACCATGCCGCCGACGACTTGCACGCCACTGACGTTGCCAATGTTGCTGATCAGGGCCACGTTGGCCTTCCCATTGGGGCTCGTTTGTTCCTTGTGTCCCAACGGCGATGCCTGTCTGGGGTTGAAGTCGGGCACGTCAAAGGGGGCGAGCGCGTTTTCATTACCCTCCCATCTGTACAGTTGGGGATTGTAGTGCATGCCTTTCTCGTCCTTCGGCCGGTTCATCTCGTGGCCCATGGGTTTGATTAGATGTGGCTTTTGCTGGCTGGTTTTCTTCTTGCGCAGCGACGCGTACGTGGCGCGTGACGAGGCCGTCTGCTGGGCGGGGACCCTGAAGTTGGCAGAGATGGGCTGCAAGGGGTCGCCATGCACGTTCTGGAAAGTAGTCGAAATTTGGCGTTGTTGACGAGCAATGCGGGAGGCGGCGGTGTCGCGCGCGAAGTGGGGCACGCTGCTCGTGGCAGTCGTAGGCGTAGAAAGATCTTGTCTGGATGGGGAGAGGGGTGTCGCAGGCATCGGCGTTTCCGTGCCCGTGCGTGAAGAGGTCAACGAGGTGGTGGACTGGTTGAACTGGGAGAGGCCCAGCTTGCTGCGCAGAGATCGAGGGGCACCACGGCCAACTGGGGCCTTGGTGTACTGGGACTCGATGGACGTTGAGGTGGGCAGGTCGTCGAATATTTCCAGCTCTGTGCCATCTCCGTAGTTCCTGCGACGCGTTGGCTTGGTCATCTGCTTCTTGGCCTGAGCCGCGAGCTCTGCGGCCGTCATGCCGCTGCGGCCGCGGCCCGGCGTTTCCGGTCTCCCAAGGCCGACAAGGCGTGACAGCGACCGTTGAGCGGCGGACATGCTGTCGCCAGATCCATCCGAGTCCTGGCGGCGGACATGTCGAGCAGTCGTGGTAGTTTTGAGGCTGACGTGCTGAGACTGACCACCGTGGGCGCCGGCAGGAAGAAAAGGAACCGGTGGTGGCTTTCGTGTTTCACCAAGGCGGGAATCATGCCGATCGTAAAAATTGTTGAGTCGGCTGCCCGCTTCCTGTCTCGAAGGAGGCCGGATATAGCCGGGCGCTTTGGTGGGCGAGGCGACGCCAAGAGAGCGCATGCCCGGTATGGAGCGCTTGGCTCTCAGTAGTTGAGCAGTGGTGGTGGTTGGGGGGTCGTGCCGCATATCGACCCGAGACTCACTTGGCCGCAGGTTTCTCCTGCTCGGTGTTGAAGGCGTCGACGTCGACGTCAGCGTCGGCGTCAGCGTCGGCGTCGGCGTCGGCGTCGGCGTCGGCGTAGTTGAAGTTGGTATGGATGAGCTGGCCCCCTGCGGCGCATTGGCCAATCGGGAGGCGGGACGCTGAAAGCGCGAGACTGGCGCTCCGGTTTCCGAAACAGGCTCCAGATTCGAACGCGCGCGCTCATGTGAGGGCTGGAAGCGCGGCAGTCGTGAAATGGCTCCTTGGGTCTTGATGCTGGTGAAGTTGATTGTCGTAGTCGTCCTCTTGGACGGACTGGCCGGCCGTGCAGGCTTCTGCTTGATGTTGCGATTCAGAGTCAGCTTGGCAGAGTCAAACACGTCGCCATCGCCGAGGTCAAAGTCATGCAAAAAATCGTCCTTTTCAGCGCTTGGCTTAGCAGTCTGGTGCACCGAGTGGCTGGTTGGCTGAATGGTTGGCGCGGGCCGCTCGTGCTCTTTTCTTTTCTGCAGCTTCTCTCTGAACTTGATCGGGCTGTCCGGGAGAACAAGGCCTTCGAGGCTTTCATCCTCGCTCTCGGCGGTGAAAGCGCTAGACACGCTTGGACTGAGAGCAGAGACAGAAGAGCTTCGACCAGAGAGCGCGGCTCTTCGGCCCGCATTTCTGGTGCCTAGACTGCTCTCGCCCCATTCGAAATCAAAGTCGTCATTCTGTTGAGGAGTTCGAGGAGACGGCCTCTTGGCCGAAAGTTTGAGTTGGCCGTCTGTGGGCAGCTCGAGATCATCCTCCATGTTGTCACCTTCGGATTTCCTCGGCTGTGGCGGCGGACTGTCGAGGACGGATGGCCTTTGGGGCGAACGGTGCTTGGCCACGCGGATGGTGGGCACGTCGTCATAGCTATTGTCGTCGGCCGTGTCGCGGAAGGCGTCGAGGCTGATGGGTGTGGCCGAAGTGCGAGCTTTGGGCGACCGGATGGTTTTGTTGGCGTCGGCAACGACGTCCAGGGTCTTTGGAGAAGAGTGGAAGGCAGCACTGATCTGCCGCAGGCTCTCACTCAGGTCGCGCTCCTCGGGCTTGGCCAGTTTGAGAGGAAGAGTGGACGAGGGCAGGTCGAGGTCGTCGGACCAGTCGTCGGCAATGGCGCGTTTGATCTCCTTTCCCTTCAGCCGGCGGATCGTGCCGCCCTCTAGCGCCGACCGAGGCAGATTTGCAGGCAGCGGGATTCCTTTGCTCTTGGCCAGGGCCACGGCATCTTTGATGGACGCGTGCTCGTCGACCAGCACGTCCCAATTCTCATCGCCGTGGTTCGAGTCGGAGCGCATCGACAGGCGCGATGACGCCGACTCTCGGTGATTGGACTGCGGATGCGAGACAACAGACGTGGCCGTGGACGCGGTGCGGAAGTGGATGTCATCGAAATTCTCAAAGTCATCATCGTCCCAATCCTCGACCTCGGCACTGTCGGCCGCGTCCGGGTGCTTCAGCACGACCGGCTCCATCGTCGGGACGGGCTGGCCGCCGAGCAGTCACGCTGAGCGGAGGAATTGAGAGGCGCCCGGGGGGGCCGGGAGAATGGGCAGCGGCCTCACAGGCGGCAAGAGAGGGCAACAACAGAAAAACTGAGTCGCCAGGGGCAATGAGGGGCTTGCGTGGAAATAAATGAATGGCCAAGGTCGGAAGCAGCGGCACGGTCGTGTTTCAACCGACTCCCCTGCGACAGCGAGGCCGCAACCTCGCGACGCTGCTGCTCTCTTCACCTGCTGCAGCAGCTTGTCGATGGAAGCAAGAAGCAGCTCGACAGCATCGGACTAGGAGTCGTCCCAAATTCCGATCGCTGTGGGGAGGAGGTTGGTCGTCGCCTGGTCCGACTACCCTGTGGAGGAAAGTCGAGGGCAGGTTTTAGCTTGGCACTAGCCGATTGTGGTGTAGCGCCTGTCTCTTAGGGAAGCCTAGTGCAACGGCTGCTCGCCGTCGCTGCTTCTGGGGCCAGAGGTCTGCGCCAGTGTCGAGCGTCCTGACGCTTGATACTAGACAGGACTAACGACGGACAAGGCGATTGAAGCAGCAACAGCGCCGCCGTCAACTCGTCGACGACGCGTGGAATAAGTCTGCTGATGCCTGGGACGCGACACCCGACGCGCTAGTATAGCGGCTTGGCACTCGAGTCCACCAGCTCGCGTCTTATTGCAGCCGGCTTACAGTGTAGGGCTACGTATTCTCCAAGGGTGGTCCATGACGTAGCAGCATGATGAGCATGCATTGGCGCGTAGCATGCCGAATCTGGGACTTTGGATCACAGGGCAACCGCAGCACCGGGGTCGGTCACTAAGCTGTGGCGGACAATCGAGAGCGAGAGCGAGAGCAATAGCAATAGCAATAGCAATAGCAATAGCAATAGCAATAGCAATAGCAATAGCAATAGCAATAGCAATAGCAACAGCAACAGCAATAGCAATAGCAATAGCAACAGCAATAGCAATAGCGAGAGCATCCATTCTCAGGGCAATCGCTAGCTGGGTCCGAGTCCCCCTCGGGCTAGATCGAGCTGTCAGGGAGCATGCTGTTTAACAAAACGTGGGGCAGACTGATGGATTCAGACAGGGCGAATTTGCCCCGTCAAGGAGCAGGTGGTCCAAGGCACGTGGCTTGGCAATGGCGAAATGTTCGCAAATACTGTCACTCCGAATGTAGAAGACGGATCGCCTTCTCCGGATCGGCCATCTCCAGGGCCCGCCACGCTTTCCAGTTCGCGATGTCGAGCCGCCAGACCGCAAAATCTAGATGCCATACCCGTGCATTACAACACACCATCTGTCTTATTAAGCCAAACCCTCCTCCCGCCATGAGTCGGGCCCTCTCTGTGTCTGGCAAGGCGCTGAGTTATCTGGCAAGACGTTGGATTCATCTGGCAAGACGTTGAATTCATTTGGCAAGGCGTTGAATTCATCTGGCAAGACGTTGAATTCGTCTGGCAAGACGTTGGATTCATCTGGCAAGACATTGAATTCATTTGGCAAGGCGTTGAATTTATCTGGCAAGACGTTGAATTCGCCTGGCAAGACGTTGAATTCATCTGGCATTGAACATGGCCACTCAAACAACAACCATTACCCAAGCAGGGCCCAGTAGCCAAAGTAGCATCCAACAACCAGCCGAGACCTACGAGCTGAGCTTCAAGACCCCCGGTCGAAGCCTCAAAGAGATCTCCCGTGGCCTCGGCACCAGCCCTGGCGTTTCGGGTCGCAACTCTTTGGAGGCAGGAGACGATGACCTTCGTAATGACATGTCACCACCCGCCAGTGCGACCGAAGTGCTCCAGCGCTGGAACCAGCCACGGGGCAACATTGCGCGCCTGGCCTTCGCCTTCTTCTCCTTTGTCATCGCGGGCATGAACGATGCCGCCACTGGCGCACTCATCCCCTCCTTGGAGTCGTACTACTCGCTCAACTACACCATCGTCTCGCTCATCTTCTTGTCGCCCTTTGTCGGCTACTCGACCGCTGCCTTTGCCAACGCCAGGATCCACCTGAAGTTCGGACAGCGGGGGATCGCGATCGGAGCGCCCATCTGCCACATCATCACCTACGCCGTCATTGCCGCTCACCCGCCCTTCCCCGTGGTGATTGCCATTAACGCCATCGCAGGCTTCGGCAACGGCCTCACCGACGCCTGCTTCAATGCCTGGGTCGGCGTCATGGCAAATGCCAACGCAGTGCAGGGTATCATGCACTCTAGCTACAGCATTGGCGCTCTACTTGCTCCCCTCATCGCCACCACGATGGTGTCAAAGGCCAATCTGCCCTGGTGGACCTTCTACTTGGTCATGGCGGGCGCGTCCGTCGTTGAATTCGTCGGCCTCACCATCACCTTCTGGCCCATGACGGCCAACGTGTACCGCACCGAACACCCGCGCGACCCTCAGGCCAAGGGCGGCCGCACACGAGAAGCGCTGCGCAACAGGGTCACCTGGCTGTGCTCCCTCTTCTTCTTCACCTACTTGGGCGTCGAAGTCGGCCTGGGCGGCTGGATCATCACGTTCATGCTGCGCGTGCGCGACGCCAGCCCCTACAAAGCCGGCGTCTCTGGCTCCGGCTTCTGGATTGGCCAGGCCTGCGGGCGAGCCTGCCTGGGCTTCGTGACCGAGCGCTTCGGCGAGAGAGTGTGCATTTCCATCTATCTAGCGGCCTGCATTGCCCTGCAGCTGGTCTTCTGGCTGGTGCCCCAGTTTGTCGTCAGTGCTGTCGCCGTTGCCTTTTTGGGATTCTTCCTCGGGCCCTTGTTCCCCGCGTGCGTGATGATGGCGACCAAGTTGCTGCCCAAGCACATCCATGTCAGTGCCATTGGGTTTGCCATGGCTATTGGAGGCACCGGCGGCACCGTTTTCCCCTTTATCATCGGTGCAATTGCTGCCGCCAAGGGTGTCCGTGTTTTGCAGCCCATTATACTGGCCTTGATTGCCTGTGTCGCTCTCACGTGGCTGTGTTTCCCCAAAATCAAAAAGCGGGAGTGAATGATGAATTCTGCAGTAATGAGAACGACATGTATACACGGATATATAGAACCAAGTCCAAAATGGATATAGAACCAAGTCCAAAATGGATATAGAATCAAGTCCAAAATGGATATAGAATCCAGTCCAAAATGGATATAGAATCAAGTCCAAAATGGATATAGAATCCAGTCCAAAATGGATATAGAATCAAGTCCAAAATGGATATAGAATCCAGTCCAAAATGGATATAGAATCAAGTCCAAAATGGATATAATCAAGTCAAAAATGGATATAATCAAGCCAAAAATGGGTATAATCAAGCCAAAAAATGGGTAATATTATAATCAAGTCAAAAGACACGGCTGGGTACCTCTCCAACACTGACGTCATCCTCTCCGCATTCCTCGCCGCGCCATTCAGCACGCAATTCGGCGCAGCGGCGATTTCATTCATAAGTCTTCTGTACATGCTAGGTAGTAATGATCATCATCATCACTCCTCCTACTAGCTACTGCATGCTCCTCCGCCGACGTGGACCGTGTGTGCGCATGCGTCTCAGCCAAGTGACTCGACACATAATGACTACTAGTAGTGGCACTAGTACTGCTACCAGTACCAGTACTGCTACTACTACTGCTGCTGCTGCTACGACTACTGCTACTACTACTACTGCTACTGCTACTGCTACTACTACTACTACTGCTACTACTCTGCCTCCACACGCCAGGAGCGCCCACACTGCTCCTTCTACTCCTGTTTCTTCCTTCGCGCACCTTCCCAAGTCGAACGTCTTCACGTCGAAACTGCCCGTTGACGCCAAATACCCGACGCCGGAATCGTCGCACAATGCGCTGCGCAAAGATCTTGGCCCTCGCATCGTGCACAAGGCGCTGTACACGTATGTAAGACCCGAGGTAACTGAGGACCCAGAGTTACTGGCTGTCAGCACGACGGCGCTGCGTGACCTCGGGCTGAGCGAAGAAGCGGCGCAGACAGACGAGTTCAAGGCTGTGGTGGCCGGCAATAAATTCTACTGGGACGCCGAGCCGGGCAACGAGGGGGTGTACCCCTGGGCCCAGTGCTACGGCGGCTTCCAGTTCGGGTCGTGGGCGGGCCAGCTGGGCGACGGACGCGCCATATCACTGTTTGAAGCCACCAATCCGGCCACTCAGAAGCGGTATGAGGTGCAGCTAAAGGGCGCCGGCCGCACGCCCTACTCGCGGTTTGCAGACGGCAAGGCAGTGCTGCGCTCCAGCATCCGCGAGTTTGTCGTCAGCGAGTATCTCAATGCGCTCGGGGTGGCGACGACGCGGGCGCTGAGCTTGACGCTGTGTCCCAAGAGCCAGGTCGTCCGCGAGCGACTGGAGCCCGGCGCGATTGTGTGTCGCTTTGCCGAGACGTGGATTCGCTTCGGCACCTTTGACCTGATGCGCGCGCGCGGTGATAGGGACTTGACCAGGCTGACGGCCACGTATGTGGCCGAGGAGGTTTTTGGCGGCTGGGACAAGCTTCCTGGCCTGCTGGCGGCTGCGGAGGATGGTGATGGCGGTGAGGACGATGCCAAGGATGCCTATCTTGATCCGCCGCGAGGAGTGCCCAAGGAGGCGTTGCAAGGCAAGGAGGGCGAGGAGCAGAATCGCTTTGCCAGACTGTATCGCGAGATCGCCAGGCGGAGCGCAAGGATGGTGGCCTGGTGGCAGGCGTACGGCTTTATGAATGGCGTCTTGAACACGGACAACACGTCCATCTACGGCCTGTCGATTGACTATGGGCCGTTTGCCTTTATGGATCATTTCGATCCGACATACACACCCAACCACGATGATAGCCTGGGCAGGTACAGTTATCAGTCGCAGCCGACCATCATCTGGTGGAACCTAGTTCGGCTGGGCGAGGCCTTGGGTGAGTTAATTGGCTCGGGCGAGCGTGTAGATCAGGAGCTGTTTGTCGAAAAAGGCGTCGAGGAGGATTTTGCACCCGTCCTGATCAAGAGAGGCGAGACTATTATTCATCAAACTGGCAACGAGTACAAGCAGGTCTTCTTGGGCGAATACCGGCGCCTGATGACGGCGAGACTAGGGCTCAAGACGTACAAGGACTCGGACTTTAACCACCTGTTCTCTAGCCTCCTCGACACCATGGAGGCTCTGGAGCTCGACTTCAATCACTTCTTCCGGAGGCTGTCTTACGTCAAGCTGGGCGATGTTGACACCGAAGCCAAGAGAAAGGCGACAGCAAAGCGATTCTTCCACAGCCAAGGCATCACCGCGCTCAATGAAACCGAGCAATCTGCAAGTGACAAAGTTGGCGAGTGGCTGGCCAGGTGGCGAGAGCGCATCATCGAGGATTGGGGTGAGGCCGAGTCTGCGGACAAGCAGAGGGAGGAGAGCATGGCGGCGGTCAATCCCAACTTTGTCCCCCGAGGCTGGCTGCTTGACGAAGTCATCGAGCGGGTGGAGAAGAAGAGCAATCGAGACATTCTGCCGGGCCTTATGAAGATGGCGCTAGAGCCGTTCAAAGACTCGTGGGGCTGGCACGCCGAGACCGAGAGGCGGTTTTGCGGCGATGTGCCCAAGTACAAGAGGGCGATGCAGTGCAGCTGTTCATCGTAGGGAGGGGAGACTGGCTGTTCATCGTAGGGAGGGGAAGACTGGCTGTTCATCGTAGGGAGGGGAAGACTGGCTGTTCATCGTAGGGGAAGAAGGACTATTGTCCTCCCCATTCCTGAGCGCTCCCAGAGTTCTGCCCAAGCTTTTTCGTCTTCCCTCTTCCTCTGTATTTTCTAGAAGCAGCTAATACTCAGCTAATATTAGGCAACCGAGTCGTTGCCTGGCAGTGCCAAACAATGCCGGCGGTTCATTGCCTTGGACACAGACGCATCGGGCACGTATTGATGGTTCAGCTCTTGATCATGTACTTTTAAGTTGCTTGCTCCTGGACGTATCCAAGACTGGAAGCTTTCTTTCATCGTCGGAAATGCATCTACCTGATCACTGTCTGAGCTTGCGCAATAGCCCCAACTCACTTCTCGCTAGTCGGTGTAATATTATCAATAGTATAAAATATCCCTTTTGTCAGGCCACGAACCAAACACGTCTTACCAATACATACGTACGAAATAATTAAAGTTGCCAGAAGTAGTGCGATAGTAGCATCCAAACCCTTTTACAATTCGCATTGCCGTCGTGTTGAAGTCGCCATCTGCGCCACCGTCCTCGACTTGAATCAGATTTGAGTTGAAGACAGCCTGCCGACGACATCAGCAAAATCTATTATGCGGGGGCCATCAAAGGTCCAAGGAGATGGCCGTATTATACGTACGGCTGAAAGGTAGAACATGGCGACAAAGGTGAGGAGCCCAGAGTCTTCCCGTCTTCTCTCGCCTCTCTCATCCTCATCCCTCCCACTCTCGATTCCTGCCGCCGATCTTGACTCCCAGGCCCTTTCTATTTCACAGGAAGCTGAATAAGGGCTGAAGGAGAGTTGATTGGGAACATTGATGCAGGCCCAGGCAGCAGTCTCAGGCAAGTGGGCCCGGATGGCCTCACCCCGCGCAGAGACTTTGGATTATTCGGCATTAAGCTGTTAGGATTCTCAGCGGTAATGTACGCATATCCAGATCGGCAGGTACTTTATCTAAGAATACCACGTTCAGATTACCTGGTATTAATTAATTATTGCATACACGTCGCCTGCAGATGAGGTTTCTTATCCACCGATAGAACATCCTACTGGCAACCTTGAGCTTAGCGTGTTTTGACCACTTCAGGCCGCATTTGGTATCAATCGAGGGCTCTCATCGAGAGCAATCGAAAGATTATATATTCTTTTTGATTTCAGATGCGAAATGATGGAGCTGTGAGGCGTTGGAGCTTTATGCTTGTCTGTTTGCCTGAGCGCGGGGCGTCGTTCGGTTTTCACTCTTTTACGAACAGCATCCTTCGACTCGCCTCGATGAGAGGAATGTAATGGTATAATAATTATTATCATTCTACAAGGGAATCTGCTGTCTGAAACAGATGCCCAGGCAGGTAGAGCAGGTCGCTGGGGGGCCAGATTGGTATTTGCTCAGTGATGCCCACCTCAGTGATGCTCATCTCTAATTTAGTCTTGGTGGAAGTCGGCTCAGTGATGCTCATCTCTAATCTCGGTGGACGTCGGCTCAGTGATGCTCATCTCTAATCTTGGTGGACGTCGGCTCAGTGATGTCCACCTCTAATCTTGTGGGCGTCGGCTCAGTGATGCCCACCTCTAATCTTGGTGGAAGTCGGCTCAGGGATGCTCATCTCTAATCTTGGTGGAAGTCGGCTCAGTGATGCTCAGCTACAGGTCTAATCTTGTGGACGTCGGCTCAGTGATACCCACCTCTAATCTTGTGGGCGTCGGCTCAGTGATGCCCACCTCTAATCTTGTGGACGTCGGCTCAGTGATGCTCACCAACACCTCTCTCATCTGTCCAATCTTGTGCAAGTCGATGTGGAAGTCGACCCGGCGACCCAGCCAATCAGCGTGCAGATGTTTGCAGCTTATTGCGGCATTAGCCTTTCCGCCGCCGAGCGCCAAGCCTGCGGCCACAGCATCAGCGCAGACGTCGACGAGCAACACTGAGCTCGCTATCGATGTGCCCGGCCACTGTCGTCGTCCATTCTTTGTGAGCTGAGGCCTGTGCAACCGCCAAGATGCGGTCTCAGCTTGTTCGCGCGGCCGCACGCTCTCGGGCGGGGCCTGGGTGCGGCCGAGCAGCTGCCGCAGCCAGGGCCTTCTCCTGCTCGGCTCGACGGCCGGCCGAAGTCGAGCTGACCATTGACGGCAAGAAGGTGTCGATTGAAGCCGGATCTGCGCTGATCCAGGCGTGTGAGAAGGCCGGCGTCACGGTGCCGAGATACTGCTACCACGAGTACGGAGCTGGCCCATCTCCCCCCCTCTCCCTCTCTCGCTCCCGCTCCCTCTCCTTCCCCGCCAGTTCGCCGGCCAATGGCTGACCAGTGCAGGAAACTGCTGATTGCGGGAAACTGCCGCATGTGCCTTGTCGAAGTAGAGCGCGCACCCAAGCCGGTGGCGTCGTGTGCCTGGCCCGTGCAGCCCGGGATGGTGGTCAAGACGGACTCGCCGCTGACGCACAAGGCAAGAGAAGGCGTGATGGAGTTTCTGCTGGCCAACCACCCACTCGACTGCCCCATCTGCGACCAGGGCGGCCAGTGTGATCTGCAGGACCAGTCGATGAGATACGGCGCCGACCGCGGCCGCTTCCACGAGATTACAGGCAAGCGCGCAGTCGAAGACAAGAACATTGGGCCGCTGATCAAGACGTCGATGAACCGCTGCATCCACTGCACGCGCTGTGTCCGCTTTGCCAACGAGATTGCTGGCGCGCCTGAGTTGGGCACCAGCGGCCGCGGCAACAACATGGAAATCGGCACCTATCTGGAGCGCAGCCTCGACACCGAGCTGTCGGCCAACGTGGCCGACCTGTGCCCGGTGGGCGCGCTGCTGCCCAAGCCGGGTGCATTCAGCTATCGGCCGTGGGAACTGACCAAGTTCGAGTCGATTGATGTGCTGAACGCGATGGGCGCCAACATCCGCGTGGATGCGCGCGGCTTGGAAGTCAAGCGCATTCTACCGCGGCTGAACGACGACATCAACGAGGAGTGGATCGATGACAAGCAGCGCTTCGCCCTGGACGGCCTCAAGACTCAGCGCCTGACGATTCCGCTGATCAGGAACAAGGACCAGTTCCTGCCGGCGACGTGGGAGCAGGCGCTGGTGGAGATCGGCAACGCGTTCCAAAAGCTGCAGCCGGGCGAGAACGAGTTCAAGGTGATTGCCGGCCATCTGACCGACACGGAGACGCTGGTGGCTGCCAAAGACCTGGCCAACAGGCTCAATTCGGAAAACTTGGCGCTCGACCAGCCCGGCGGCGGCGCGCCACTGGCCCACGGCGTCGACCTCAAGGCCAACTTCGCCTTCAACTCCAAGATCGTGGGCATCGAGGAGGCCGATGCCATCCTCATCATCGGCAGCAACCCGCGGTGGGAGGCGGCTGTGCTCAACGCGCGAATCCGGAAGCAGTGGATGCGCTCGCCCGTGCAGATCGGCTACATTGGCGAAGACTTTGCCAGCACGTTCAAGTACGAGAAGCTGGGCAGCAAGGCTGCCGATGTGAAGGCGGCGCTGGCAGGCGACTTTGGCAGCAAGCTGGCCGCTGCGAAGCGGCCCATGATCATTGTGGGCAGCGGCGTCACCGAGCACGCCGATGCCAAGGCCATCTTTGAAGCCGTCGGCTCCTTTGTCGACAAGAACCAGGGCAACTTCAACACGGAAGAATGGCAGGGCTACAATGTCCTGCAGCGTGCTGCCGCGCGCACCGGCGCCTACGAAGTCGGCTTCACCGTTCCCTCGCAAAAGGTGGCCGACACCAAGGCCAAGCTGGTCTGGCTGCTGGGCGCCGACGAGATTAGCGAGAAGGACATCCCCGGCGACGCCTTTGTCGTGTACCAGGGCCACCACGGCGACAAGGGCGCGCAGCTGGCCGACGTCGTCCTGCCCGGCGCTGCATACACGGAAAAGAGCGGGACGTACGTCAACACCGAGGGCCGCGCACAGGTGACGCGAAACGCGGTGTCGCTGCCGGGCGTCGCGCGCCAGGACTGGAAGATCATCCGTGCTGTGTCCGAGTACCTGGGCCAGCCACTGCCGTACGACGACCTCGAGGCGCTGCGAGACCGGCTGGAAGAAATCAGCCCGGCGCTGCGACGCTACGACGTGGTCGAGCCCAGCGCGCTGACCAGCCTCAGCAAGGTGCAGCTTGTCGACCAGAACAAGGGCGCTGGTACCACGCTCAGCGGCGCGCCTCTCGAGAACCCGATCAAGAACTTTTACTTTACCGACGTCATTAGCCGGAGGTACGTCCCTTTTTCTCCGTTGCCTTTTCTCGGTTGCTCTTGGCTGCTTTTTTCTTGGTTGCTCTTTTCTTGGTTGCCCTTTCTTTCGTTACCCTTGTCTTGGTTGCCGTTTTTTGGTTGCTCTTGGCTGCTTTTTTCTTGGTTGCTCTTTCCTTGGTTGCCCTTTCTTTCGTTACCCTTGTCTTGGTTGCCGTTTTTGGTTGCTCTTTCCTTGGCTGCGGTTTTTGGTTGCTCTTTCCTTGGTTGCCGTTTTTGGTTGCTCTTTCCTTGGCTGACCTTTTCTTCGTTTCCTCTTTCTTGCCTTCCTATTTACTGACACACGCCCTTTGTCTAGCTCGCCAACCATGGCCCGCTGCTCAGCCGCCAAGGCGAGCGGGAACCCCAGCACCAACTACCTCGACCCGGGCATCCGATCGAATGGTGCTGATGCGGAATCTGCCTATGCTTGAGCGTGGGAGAAGAGACACTCGCTCACGGTGGGAGCGATCCTGTACATAGATGCTTTTTGAATCCAGCTCGCTGCCTGTCTCTTGAAACTTTTCCTCTTGATTTTCTTGTCTTGGTGTCCTGTCTTGGTGTCCTGTCTTGGTGTCCTGTCTTGGTGTCCTGTCTTGCTTTCCCCCTCACCTTTTCTACAGTATCAGTTTTGGGCCATTGTGATGGCACAGTGAATCAAGGGATGGCACAATGTTACAGTTACGAGGTACAGGTGCAGAGGTCAAACAGAGGTCAATGCAGAGGTCAAACAGAGGTCAAACAGAGGTCAATGCAGAGGTCAAACAGAGGTCAAACAGAGGTCAATGCAGAGGTCAATGTGTGCCGGCTGTTCGGCTGCCACACATACAGTACGCCGACGCCGACCTCGACGCCTACCTACCCAATGCAGCCAAGTCCAGCACTTCCATCCCGGGAAGCTGCTACTGTATTACCCCTTCCTGTCTAGAGTGCCTGATGCCCCCCCCACTTTCTACCCGCGGATCCTGCCCTTGCTCCTGCTCCTGCTGCTGCTCCTGCTCCTGCTCGCGCTGCCAGTCGCCAGACCTCGATCTTTCGTTTGCTCGATACCAAAGGCTTGGCCTTGCAAGGCTTCAGGTTTCAAGCTTGTCGTTGGAAATTGCCATATTAGAGTAGTTGTCATGCTAGTCGGATCCCTCGGCCTCTCCTCACGCCGCATTACCTGGCTTCTCCTCCGTATCAATGTGCTAGGCAATTGTCAGCGGCCCGGTTGACCATGATTAAACCAGGCAAAAACGCCACCTACCCAGACCACGTAGTTGGGCAGTCCCACCACCTCGTAGCCAGCTCGCTTGGCCATCTTGGCAAAGCCCTCGGTCTCGGCCTGGTTTTCGAATGCGTAGGAGGGGAAGTTGATGCCTGCCTTAGTCAGCCTCCGCACTGTCATCTACTGCCTGCCCATGCAGGGCACAAAGAAACGCGCGACTCGCGACTCGCGACTCGCGACTCGCCACTCGACACTCACCCGACCGGTGCACATCGGCCTTGACGAGGATGTTGACCCCGCCAATGCCGTCCAGCTGGATCTCCTCGTCCTTGTTTTCCCGCCAGTCGCCCAGCCGGGCCATGTGCGTGCGGCCCGTGTCGTACTCTTTGTAGCCTTCGGCCAGCACCACATCCTTGTCCAGGCCGGCCGCCAGCTTTCGGCCCTTGTCGGATTCTTGCCACGAATTGTAGTCAAAGCGGCCTTCGATGTCGCGGCCGTTCTCGTACCGATGGAACCAAATGTCTGTGCTCTGTTAGCTCGTCCGTCTTGCGCGCGCGTGCACACACACACGCGGCCAAGACTGGCTTGGCGGGCTGGCGGGCTGAACGCACTGGGTACCAGGATGTCCTTGTTGTGGGCAACAAAGTCCTCAATGATCTTCTTGGGGCTGTCGACCACGTCCACGTCGCGCCAGAAGACCCACGAGTGTTCGGGCTTGAGCGCGGTGTAGAGCAGGTAGTTTCGAGCCCGTCCAATCGCCTTTCTTCGCGGGCCCTGGGCCGCAAAGCCGTGGCGCGACTCGACGTCCATGCTGCCAAACGCACTGCCAAACTCCTTCTCCACAATCGTCGCGCTGCGGAAGGGAATCGAGTCGGTCCTCGACTGGATTCTATTCAGCTCCGACGAGAGCACAGCCAGGGTATCGTCGGTCGAGTCGCTGACCAGGAAGGCCAGGTCGATCAGGTCGTGCGGGTACGTCAGCTCGGACAAGAGGTCAAAGTACTTGGTGAGGTAGGGCGCCGCATCTCGCAGCGGCGTCAGGATCAGCACCCGCTCCTTGTTGCTGAGCGCTCGAGGCGTCGACACAATGGGGTTGAGGTCGATGCGTTGGATGGTGGTGGCGTTGACCTCGTACGGCTCGTGGTGGTTGAACAGCACCGGCGTCTGCAGGTGCTGGTTCCACGCCACCATTTCGTTGGTCGACATCTGCATCGGCGGCTTCGACGGGCCGAAGCAGTAGAAGCTATCACCCGCAGTCAGCAATCTGATGCCCGGCCACGCCCATGCACTGCAGGCCACTGCAGGCCACTGCACGGCACGCTTATCATTAACGCGGCACACGCCGACGGCCACACATACTTGGACATCTCTCGCGTCGACACGGTGATCCCCCGCCATAGTAATACGATCAGGCCGGCCAAGGCAACCGCCACCAGAAATCTCGTCCTCGTCAGGAATATAATCACCGATCTCCAGGCCGGCAGCCGGGTCCTGGTCGACTTCCACGTAACGCCACCCTTGGGCAACAGCATCCTTGGTCGCTGGCTTATCAGTCTCTCGGAATGAAGGCCGAGTCACCACGCAGAGCACATAGGCTCTCTCTCTCTCTCCCTCTCTCTCTCTCTCTCCCTCTCGCTCTCTCTCGCTCTCTCACTCTCTCTCGCTCTCTCGCCAAATCGGCTATGCCAAAGCAGTGATGGGCCGGCGTCCAAGAGCAGGTGAACGAGCGGACTGGTCTGGCGGGACCAAAAGGGAGCAAGGGCTGCGGCGGCCGCACTTGTCAGCCGTTCTTTCCACAACAGACGCAGCTGCCGTCACTGGCCCGGAAGGTGCGATGGAGCAAAGGACTCAGGGGGGCAAGTGCTCGACGTGGCTGGCAGAAGGACGGGTAGAGGGACAGGCAGAGTGCGGAGGCAGTCGCGGTTGTCGATGGATAAGACGAAGCCGAAGCCGCAGACGCAGACGCAGTCGATCTGGCGTGATCGAATTCGGCGGAAGTTGAGCAGCAGAACTGCCCCATGCGTCGGCTGGGAGGGCGCTAGCCGCGTTTGTACAAGTACTCCCGAGCCACGCCATACCGCCCCCGTCAAGGGGCAGTCATGCCGCGAGACACGCGTACGGCATGAGCGCGCATCTGACGGCCAAAAATATAAGAATGAGCAGATGAACAAAGTCGGATGGATGAAGTGATTGCTTATGATTGCTTATGATTGCTTATGATTGCTTATGATTGCTTGATTGTCCAGAAGCTACGGGCTGCCGGCTGGCTACCGCCTGCGGGCTGGCTACGGGCGGCGGCCTACGGGCGGCGGCCTACGGGTGAGCAGATAAAATGGGCTACCGCCAAGCCCAGCTGCGTCCCATCACTCCTTCCTAGGCAGTGCGGGTGCTAGCCAGAGGCAACCTCGTGGACGCAAGTATGGTTATGGATTTTTGGTCGATGACTAGCCATCTATATACTACCTAACAACAAGGCCGGCTTTTGTTTTGCGTCCAACACTGGGGGGTATCGTAAAGCATAAGAATGGAAAAAAAAAATAAATGGGGTATCTCAGCAAAATGAAACGGCCGTCCTTCTCCCCCACACGCCCCTGCGTCTGCTACGCAGGAGCGCTCAATTCCTAGAAGCGACATCCAAGTGGCAAGCCGCGGCAGTAGCGACTTCAAGCCGTCTAGAATGCGATTCCAATCGGACCCCGCAGCGGGCCGTTAATCTCCTTGACCACCACAGCCGCCTGTTCGTGCTTCTGCTGCTCAATAGCCTCGTTGTCCCCGCCCGCGTGGCCGGGAAGCTCGGGGATGCCGGAGACAATGATGGGAAGCATGGGCTGCTTCACGCCCGCAGCTGTGCAGACGCTTCGAATCGTGCCGCTCCTGCTCTGGATTTCACTTGCCGTCGGCGCAGTGGTCATGCTCTCCAGGTCATCGTCATACAGTGAACCACTGTCTGTCGTGTCTGTCGTGTCTGTCGTGTCTGTCGTGTCCGATGTCTGCACGGTAGACACTGTCATTGACCGTTGGTGATGCCCCTGGTGCTCCTGCCGGAATGCAAGGCGGAAGGGCTTCGGCGCGGCCGCGTAGTTGGCCGACAGCTTGTAGAATTGAGCGCGTTTGCGCCGGTGCTCTGCAAATGACAGCGTCGTTGATGTGCTCACCGTAGTCTTGACTGTGCTGGTGGAAGACATATTCGCCCTGTGCCCCAGCCACTGCGATACACGCTTCCGCGTCTGGTAGTTTGCATCAAACTGTGTCTGCGATCCACGCTTCCGCGTCTGGTGGGTTGCATCAAACTGTGTCTGCGATCCACGCTTCCGCGTCTGGTGGTTCGCGTCCAAGCGTGCCTCTGCTCGGCCGGCATCAGTGCTCTTACGAGCGGCCTCGTCGCTCGCCCACACAGAAGGGCTGGCCAGCGTGGCGGACGAATGCGCACGACTTTGGTCTTCAACAGTGCTCGACTTCAAGATGGCGTCCATCCTAGACGCGGGCGCGGAGAAGCCTTCCAGGGGGGCGCTGAGCGGCGGCAAGCCAGACGTTGGGGGACTGGCTTCTTCTTCTTGCATGGGATCGAGCACGGTGACGGCAATCTTGGGCTCCGTTGCCATGGCGATTTGCGGCGGCATCCCCGGCGGAGCGCACCATGACACCGGGTGGCTGTGAAGCGGATCGTACTCTGACTGAGACCGGGCGCTAGAAATGGAAGATGACTGAGTGTTCCGATGCATCTGCGGCATTCTCCTCTCGAACATGGATGCAGCCTTTGGCGGCGCTGGCTCCATTGCTGCTGCTGGAGCCGGCATAAACTGCTCCGAAGTGGCCCTCAGCAGCGCCTTTGGTGGCGATTGGATTTCGCCAAGGTCAGTAAAGGTAAATCCGTCAAAGGCTGGCAAGTCCGACAGCCGGTTACTGGCCATATAGATGGTCAGCTCCAGAGGTCGGAAGTCGGCTCTGCGAACGACTGAGGGCCGGCGACGGACAACTGGCTCAGGATGCGAAACAGCTGGCCGACGGGAAGCTCTCTTCGCCGTTAGAAGACTGGCCCGTGAAGACGCTTTGGTGGCTAGATTCTTGGTGTGCGTCATCCACTGAAAGACTGGAGGACCAGCCGCAGGTGGCGTGGGCGGAGGAAGCATATCAAAGACGGTCAGCTTCATCGGCGCCACCAGGTGCGGCTGTTGATCCATCACTGCCATCTCGCGCTCAACGCCTGGCCGTCGTTAGCATGACCTCTCTCCCGCTAATGCCCTGTGCCGCCAACCTACCCGTTCGCGGCGGTCCTGAGCTAGTTGGCTCGTGCGAGCCCCTCCTGGCCAAGAAGCAGTCGAATAGGCCCGGGTGGCAGGTTGAATTCAGCCATCCACGCCCTTCCGACGAGGCCTGTGCCCCCATTTTGCGAAGCTGGCGGCCACGAGCTGGCGGCCACGAGCTGGCGGCCACGAGCTCTGCAAAACTCCCTACCGCCGCAATGGGGCGCAAAGATATGCGAGCTCGATACCAAGTCCAGAGCAATGGTGATGGAAGGAATAGAGGAAGAGAGGAAGATAACGAAGGACTAGGATGGTGGTGATGATGACGATGATGACGATGATGACGATGATGACGATGATGATGGTGAGAAGGGAACCTGCATATTGCAGCAGCAGCTCTCTTGAGGAGAGAAGGAACAAACAGGAGGGGCGGCAATATCAAAACACCAGAGCAAATACATGAAACTGAGCATCGAACTTGAGGGGGGAATATCACCTAGTAACTTTGGGGGCATGGTAATGCCGCATGCGTGGGTGACAGGCCTGCATCCCCATCACTCCAGCGCTTGCTGTGTGGTGGACCGCCGCATACTGACACGGAGCAGCAGCCAGGCCGAGTGAAAGATCGATTGGCTCTCGATTTGCCAGCGCTTCCGCAAGGCGAGATCGTCTATGAGAGTTGCACGTTCGAGTTCGGCAGCGGCGCAACCAGTTTGCTGCACATGGCCAACAGGACGTTGTGAGCGCTTACGCCGCCATTCGCTGCGGCCCCAAGATTGAGGCCGGCGCTAAAAGGGCGGTGGAGCCGCATACGGACCAGTAAGCTGCACCCGCCACCAACCTCTGTTTGAACAGGGGCTGTGAAGCAGATCCCTCGCAATCATGAAACCGTCCAATTGCCCTTCTGCCTTGCCATGTGGTTGCCGTCAGAGCCATTCAGTTCACGCAGTGAAATGGTTTCAGAAAATTTGATTGCCATACCATACTATTACTATCATCGCTGCTACAGCCAGCCCCCCCGAGAGGGGAAAGCCTCCGACTGCGTGCAGATTGCTTCCAGACTTCCGATCGTATTCCAGGCCACGGCTCTCAATATCATGCACTTATCATGTATGCGCATGTGCCTCCACCACGGCTCGGGTGCCCCGCTCAATACTTCTGTACAGCTCTCGGTGCAATCATTCCTCGGCTTTGAGGCTCGTAGTACCGCTCCTCCGGTTCCACAATCCGATACCTTGGTTGTTCCGTCGTCACGTACCTGGTTGGAACACCATCATCAACATACTCCACTGCAGGGGGCCGGGCGCTCGAAGCCCTCACGACCCCGTCCCGACGCATGTCCTCGTATTGATTGCTCCCCAGTCGGACGCTGCCCACTCGGACCGGCTCTCTGAATTCAGGCCGATCATCCACGTACACGGTGTGAGGAGCCGGCCGATCAATGATTTGCACACTCGTACTTCTCATCGGCCCTGCGTGCTCGTACTGATCCCGTTCCCGGCCCATGGGCAGGGCCGACGCTCGAGACAGCTGCTCAATCTGCCTGTAAGTCGAGGGTGGTGGTGGTGGCATTTCATCGATATATCGTCTCTCGTGAGGACTATCAATGAAGACCGAGCCAGCACGGGGCCTTGAGTAGCTATCGTATTGCGCATTTTCTGGCTGCCCAGGACGCACAGACACGGCTCGAGGTGTGGCAATTGTCACCTGTTCGGGCGGCGCTTGCACAATCTCGCGGAAGCGTCTGCCATCTTGATAAACAATGATGCGTTCCACAGCTGGTGGCGGTGGCGGTGGCATTGGCTCATAGCGAATCTGCGCCTGTTCTTCGCGGTACATGCCACGCTGGACAGACACAGGAGTGCGGGAGACTCGGACTTCTTGCAGTGGATGGCGGTCGTGGTAGGGCGCCTCATCTTCTTCGACGGGACGTGATCGCTCGATAATCAAGGGACTTGCTTCACGATACGACGCCACTCTGCGTGTTGGCGGCGTCTCATACACAGTATCGACGTAGTCTCGGGCCTGCTCAGTCCGCAAACTGTGGAGATGGAGACTGGCCACCCTTCGCAGGTCCTGATCGTCACGTGTCGCTCGCATCGTAGTGCGAGACTCGGTACGAGGCTCACCAGCAGCCATGGGTGGTTCAACACGAGCCAAGGGCTGGGTGGGTGACTCCATGTATCGGGTGTCAGCCGACACATAGCGAACCTCTTGAGGTCCATCGTCAATCACAATGGGCCTGTCTGCGTTGGCGAGTGCTACGCGACCAGAGCCCAGAGGCTGGACTGCGTGGAAGGGCGGTGGTGAGATGTTTTCTTCCTTGATGAAAGCATCGGGTGAGAGACCGCCATTGCGCCGTGGTCTACGATCTTTCTTCTCCATCTTGCGCTTCTTTCGCGCATAGCCAGACTCTGGGCTGGGCAGCGGTGCTGGACGTTGCCTGCGCACGCGGGAATTCTGCTGCAGAGGTCCATCCTTAGCTAACGCAAAAGGGGACACACGGGATGGCTGAGGGGCCAGTGGGGAGCTGATGTGGTTTCTTACAATCCTCATGCTCGGCGATTGCGGTCGCTTGCCGTCATCAATTTCAGAGTAGCGGCGCAGTGGCCGACCACGGGGATCTTGAGTGTCTTGCATCGCGAACGAGCCCACGTTGGCCGGCCCACCGTCGTCCTCGACCGCTTCGGGCGGAGAATACTCGCCCTCTTCTTCCTCGTCATCGAGCTCCCCGCCGTCATTGGCTGCGGCGCGTGGGACGTACTGAGGTGATTGGCCATCGTCTTGCTCGGCGGTCAAGGGTGCCCCCATGACAGCACTTTGCATACGCGGGCCTGAAGGAGCGTCAGCATCGTTGTCTTCCTCGTCCCCACGCGGACACGGGCTCGGAGGAGCGTGCTCAGGCGTCGAGTCTGGCGCTCTGCTCGAGTAGAAGGAATTCTCATCGAACGAGTCGCTGCCTTCTGCCTCCTCCTTGGCAGCAGCAGCAGTAGCAGCACTTGGCTTCAGCTCTTGGAGCACTTTGCCCAGGATGGCTGAAATGTCAAAGTCGGGCTTGGCTTCCGACGGTGGAGGCCGCTTACGAGCCTCGCGTCGTTTCTGCTCAAACTGCTCCTTCAAAGTCTTCTCCAACCTCTGGCGCTGGATCCTGAGCTCAGCTTGCACGAGATCCTTGGACTTCTCTAAAAGGACCGGATTGATCTCAGAGGTGGCACGCGCAGATTGCGGGGGCTGAAGAGAGGGAGTACTAGAAGCAGGCAGGGGTGGGCAAGGGAGGGCATGGCTGAGCGGTTGAACTGCAACTTGGGCAGATGCTGTTGAAGTCGGGAAGACAGGAGGAGGGGGGGGAGCAGTAGTAGTAGCAGCAGCAGTAGCAGCAGTAGCAGCAGCAGTGGCAGCAGCAGCAGCTAGACTAGTGGCAGACACTGAGTTGGACTGGGGAGGGCGAGGTGAGAAGGTTCTCAAAGCATGGGTCGGCACTGTCAGACGCGCATGGCTCCCAGCAAATACCTCATCGCGAAGCTTCAGAATCTTTTCGTACTCAGCAGCTTCATTGATGTGTGGATACAGTGATGGCACGATGCCATTCACCAGTGGAGGAAGTGCTGCCGTGGACATGGCCAAAGATTTGTCTTTTACGCCCACAGTCCCAGTGTTGCCATCGCCGAGAGAAGATAAATTGAAAGGAGATGAGATGAAAGAGGAGCAGTAGGCAGCTGCAACTCAACTCGTCACCTTGCCTCTGCTGTGAGTGTGGCACGGCCCAGAGCAGTCAGGAGTGATTGTGATCGGAGTTGAAAAGAGTGTGAAGCAATTTCCGAAGGTTTCTAAGGAACTCAGGCGCTAAGTCGCCAGTTTGCCTCACGTGCTGGGGTGATGTTGATCACGTGAGCCTCCCTCACGTGGCAGTGGCATATTATGACTGGAATATAGTTACTGTTCTTGGAATACGCCAGGAGACTGGCTTTCCTTTCCTGTTCTTCTTTTTCCCCCAGTTGCACTGTATTCCCTCGTTTAAACAGAATTCCGTAGCCATGTCGGCCACAGCCATGTCGGCTGCAAGCAGGCCAGACACCAGAGCCGTTTTTTTCTTCGACATAGACAATTGCCTTTACCCGCAAAGCAAGAGAGTGCATGACCACATGGCCCGTCTAATCAACGAATACTTCACCTCACATCTCAGCCTGTCGCCGGAAGAAGCGCTTCGACTGCAGGAGCGGTATTACAAGGACTACGGGCTGGCGATCGAAGGGCTTTCAAGGTATCACAAAGTCGATCCCATGGACTTCAACCGCCAAGTCGATGACGCGCTTCCTCTTGACGGGCTACTGCTACCCGATCCCGAGTTGCGCAAGACACTCGAGTCATTGGACAAAACCAAGGTCAAAATGTGGCTCTTCACCAATGCCCACATTACCCATGCCAAGCGCGTGGTGAAGCTGCTCGAAGTCGAGGACCTTTTTGAAGGCATGACGTACTGTGACTACTTGCAAAGCCCCCTAGTACCCAAGCCAGAGCCGGGCATGTTCGAGAAGGCCGAGCAAGAAGCTGGCGTGACAGACCGTTCCAACGTCTATTTCGTCGACGACTCTCTGATCAATTGCAAAAGTGCGTACGCGCGCGGCTGGACGAATACCGTCCATCTAGTTGAACCACAAGTGCCTGACCCTCCCAACAAGCCTTGTCTGCACCAGATATCTTCTCTACGAGAGCTCCTGGATCTGTTTCCCGAGTTACTTAAGCCATGAGAAAGTCACGAGATACTTGATAGACTGTTGGTTTTAGCTTAGAAATGGATAGACTAGAGAAGCTAATCACGTACTATCCCCTTTCCTAATTCAATGTGTGAAAGGGACAAAGACGGGGAGCCTAGAAATGGATAGACTGGAGAAGCTAATCACTTGCTATCTCCTTTCCTAATCCAATGTGTGAAAGGGACAAAGAAGGGGAGCCTAGAAATGGATAGACTGGAGAAGCTAATCACTTGCTATCTCCTTTCCTAATCCAATGTGTGAAAGGGACAAAGGGGGGGAAAGTCAGACTTCCGCCCACCTATGCAGGCCAACTACGGAGGTAGCAATCGCCTTCTCCCCTGCAGATCACTAGGGCACCACCTCCAAGCGCCCTCGTGTTTCTTCCCATAGAACTTGCCCACCAACCATTGTACCAGGCCAGGGCTGTTGGGAAATTCGCACGCCTTGCCATCCAGCTTGAACGACCGATCCTGGCAACCCAGCACCCAGCAAGCCAGCGTGCGCTGCCCGGCATCCCTGGTGGCCATCTCCTCGGCCTTCTTCCACACCTTCATCAGCTCGCCACTGTCCAAGACCCAGGCCGCCGTTAGCGTCGGAATCTCATCATGCAAATGCTGAATCAAACGAGGTGCAAACGCTTCGATCAGATGTCGAAAGGTCAGCCCGATGTACTCGGCAGGTTTGGCTCGCTCCACGTACGCTTCAAAGACCTTGAAGCTTTGCATGAACCCCCCATGGCCGGCTTTATTGCTGCTCATGGCACCGGCCTTGCCCAGCAGCTTTTCAATCGCGGGATAAAGGTACTCGTCCTTGGTGGCGTGGTGGTGACGGATCATTTCGCAGATTTGCCTGTTGAAGAACAAAAAATCCTCGGCATCTTCGAGTCCGATGGACAGAGCATGGTTGTAACTGCTGTTGATGGCGCGAATCACCGTGTTGTGCATCTGGGCCATCATTCGTGCACAGAAGATTGCTGAGTGATCTTTGGACACATGGGCGGGGATGAGATGGGGGGAAATAGTGCGGATTAAGGGGTAGTGGTCGCCGACATATTTGGGCATCTGGATGCTCTGGAAGGAGTGTTTTTGCGATCTATGCAAAGCGTCTGAACTAGTAGTGTGGTCTGAGGCTGGGGAGAGGCTGGATGATGATGATGGTGATGATGGTGATGACGATAATGATGATGACGACGACGATGATGATGATGAGCGTAGTAGTAGTGACGCATGTGAATTGGGGGTCGCCATCGGCGCAATCCGCGCTGGAGTGTCGACGTAGTGGAGCTGAGCGTCTTTCTTTCTGGGTAAGGTGGGGAGAGTGTCGAGCTTGCGGCTGGCTTGCTGAGATGAGGCTGTGGTGCACATCATCAAGACGAGATATTGATGATGCACATGAAAGTGGTATTCTCAATTGATTTGATTGTATAGATAGATGCAGGAGAGAAGTGGCTACTACCAGTCATCTTTATACTTCCTCCTTGAGCGACTGGGAATATGAATTCAGCACACGGTTTCTCCGGGGGTGCGGTGAGCGTCTGCACGCCACAGCGGTACCACGTGGGCTTTCGGAAGTCCAGCCCCTGCGACATTCAGCCCAGCCACGGCCCTTGACGTGCATTTATCGAACCCCTTTCAGGCATGCGGAGTCGTCGACCTTCCTAATCAGCAACACAGCAAGGGCTAGAAGCGCGAGTCAAGCTCAGACAGGACCTGAAAGGGGGCAGGATGCCTGGCTTCGCGAATGCACAATGCGAATGTGCCGAGAGGGCTGACATTCGACTCTGCCTTGATTACCATCCGAGGAAACACCTCTGTTCGTGTTCGGGAGAGCAGTGCAGGAATGCCACGCATTGCTTCTGACGTGACATTTTCCACTTCGTTCCTGAGTGCCTCGCCTGCGTCACGACAACGCGAGCATCGAGTGGCAGTCTGCATTTGCTGTCATGTCGAAGCTGGGCGAGCTCCATGGAGCTGATGAATTCCAGTGCGGTTAACATTCAACAGGACGAAGCATTAACATTCAGCACGACGAAGAAGTAACATTCAACACGACGAAGAATTAACATTCAACACGATGAAGAATTAACCTTCAACAGAACGAAGAATTAACCTTCAACATTCAAGAATTGCGGAAGAGTGCCCAGAGTGTCTAGAGCGGCCTCGAGCGGCCTCATCCGGATTGCAGGTAGCACACTCGCTTGCTGACAGGGGTCGCGCCCAAACACTATGCCTTTTTCAGGCAGGTAAACTTGCAAATACCCACACCGCTGGTCGGACTCGTGGCCGGGCGACCGGAGTCTCAGGATGGAGAGATGTTTAGAATGTAATTAAATGCTCGTACCGAGCGGCCTCATCCGGATTGCAGGTAGCACACTCGCTTGCTGACAGGGCGCGCCCAAACACTATGCCATTTTCAGGCAGGCAAACTTGCAAATACCCACACCGCTGGTTGGACTCGTGGCCGGGTTACCGGAGTCTCCGGGCGCAGAGATGTCTGGAATGTAATCAAATGTTTAGAGTGTAATCAAATGTTTGGAGTGTAATCAAATGTTTGGAATGTAATCAAATGTTTAGAGTGTAAGCAAATGCTTGGGTGCAGTGCAGGGATGTTTAGCATGTAAATGCTTGCGTTCAGAGATGTTTCGAACAGCGACCAAACGCAGGGGCTAGAACTACCAACTCAGCCCTCCAATTCCTTCACTCTTGCCTCCCAAGCCTCAACGTTCCGGAGGTTTGCCTCGATTTCATCCTTCTCGTCTTCAAGCTTGATTCTCCTTTCGGCATCAAGATCACCGAAGAAGTAGCCGCCTTGGCCATCAAACTGCAAGATCTTGCTGTGGTACTTCCACAGACTTCGCCGATGGCTGACTGTCATCAGGGTTGTGCCCAAGCCCTTCGCAGTCTCGTACATGATACGCTCCATCTCGAGCGTGACCGAGCTCGTACATTCGTCGAGGATGGCATACTTTGGCTTGTGGTAGAATAGCCGGGCCATGGCGATGCGCTGTTGGAGGCCGCCGGAGAAAACATCGCGCCATTCCTCCACGCTGTCCCACCCGTTCGGCCGGTCGACAACAGACTCGATCTCGAGAATCTTCAGGATGTCGACGAGTTCGGCCTCGGAAGCGTGCTTGGCGCGAAACTCGTAGAGCGAGTCTGGGTAGATGATCTGATCTCGGAGCGTGCCCCGTGACAGATACGGCCGTTGCGGGATGTAGAAGATGTCCTCGAACGGCGGCTTCCTCACGCTGCCCCCATACACTGGCCAAAGGCCGCCAAGAATGCGGAAGAGAGATGACTTGCCGCATCCGTTTGGTCCTACAATCAGAAGATGCTGGCCAGGCGCAATCTTGAAAGAAAGCTTCCTGACCAGCACGTCGCCATTGGGGGAGACAATTGGAACCTTGGAGAACTCAATGTCTTGGCCTTCCTCAATATGGCCCCGGCCCTTGAGGACTGCAGCATTCTCCTCGATGCTGGCAGAGCTGACTAGCTTCTTCTCAAACCGACCAGCCGAGACTTCGTCCATGACGTCAAGCAGGCTGGCCACACGAGAGGTGTATCCTGCAAGCTCGGTGATCTCCTTGTAGCTGAACATTAGTCGTCCGAATGCATCCGAGCTGGACAGCAATATGCGCCGATTGGTGACAAACGACTCGGTATGGTCTCCAGCCGCTTCCAGCGTTTGACCTGGGATCTTGAAGAAGACGGGCAACGAACACAGGAGCAGGCCCAGTGCGCCCCAGAAGTATTTGATGACAAAGTCCTCCATGACGCCGTGATAGAAGCGTCGCTGCAGGATCCGATTGACGTGCTTGATCAGGGTGAAATAGCCCTTGTCGAGCGTATCCTTCTCTGCCTCATGGCCACTGTAGAGCGCGATCTCTTCGCTGTAGTCGATTAGTCGCGTATGCTGAAACCTGAATTCGCCTTCGAGTCTGGCTTCTTCCGCCACATACTTGCCGAAGGGCGGAGTAAGGGCTCTCATGACGTTGGCAGACACTTGCACGAGCAGGGCCATTGCGAAAAGGCCCTCGCCGCCGACTGACTTGGAGAGTGAATAGTTGTAAATGACCATGTCGAGCATTGGCTTGGCCAGGTTGGAGTAGAGCTCGGCGAGTGAGTTGCTGAAGCGGGCCACGTCGACGGTGATGAGCTGGTCGGCGTTCTTTATCCGATCATCAAGCGCCGACAGGGTGTAGAAAGTCATGTTGTCGAGGTACTTCTTGTGGATGTAGCTGGTCAGACGCGTCCTATAGCACAGGGCCAGCTTGCACTGGTGGTACTGCAGCATCGAGTTGGTAAAGGTGGCAGGGACAGCCACCAGCATCCACCACACAAGGCCCAGCAGGAATTCCCTCCCCTTTCCCTTGACCAGAGACCCAACGACCTTGCCGTCGAGTTCTGCAACATACAGAGAGAGGAGCGTCCGGAGAACAAGAAAGACGCTGTGGCTGATGATGAGCCGGAACTCCTTGCTTCTGACCCCGGGGATGACAATCCTGAGGAGCCTCAGCAGGTTGTGGAAGAATTCTCCGTTAATCTCGACACGCCGCCCTTTGCGCTCTTTGGCTGTGGCGTCGGCGCTGCCGGAGCCGGCTGCCTTCTGAGCCAAAATCTCCTGCTGCCCGCGAACAGCGGCTTTCTGCTCGGATATGGCATTGTGCACTCGATGAATGAGCGCGATGACGAGCGTGATGGAGACGGTGCGCGAGATTGTAGACCGGTGTTTCAGGTACAATGAGGTCAGCTCAAAGATGATCTGCTTGACTGAGCGTCCGGGAGGAAGCAACTTGGACTGGGCCGCCATGCCGGGAAACGGGCTATCCGGGGGCCGTGGAGGACAAGGCGCTCATATCAAGCCTTGCTGTTGTATTTCTGAATTTCTGAATATCTGAATTCTGAATTCTGAATTCTGAGTTTCTGATTTCTGAATTTCTGTATTCTGAATTCCTGTATTCCTGTATTCCTGTACCGCAGAATGAGATGCAGCAGCTTCGATGTCATATGGGCACTTCGGAGCAACGGCCTCGGTGCATGTGATCTGGGAAGCGGATATCCTTTCCGAAGAGCAAACACGCACTAACCATATTAGGTAAAGCTGCCGTTGTGGGGTCGTGAGATGCTCCACCTTGGTCTAAAATCGTTTTCGAGCTGCGTCGGCGTCGGCGCAGGCGTCGGCGTCGGATAACGGCCATGGGCACCGGCGACACGACTCGACGTCTCAGCCATACACATCATGGCGGCAGCGGCAGCGGCAGCGGCAGCAGCAGAGGCTCCCAAAGCCAACCCTCGGGGCATCCCCGTCTTTCCCTTCATGAACAATGTCTCCGACTACGTCAAGTCACTCGACGACGTCGAGTCCACGCTCAACCGCTTCCAAGAAATGGTGTCCAAGTATACATTCATGCAACAGAACGTCGAGCGAAGACAGCAGGGCCTCAAGGAGAAACTACCGGAGATGACGAATACACTTGAGACGGTGAAATTCTTAAAACGTAAGCGGAGCCAAGCGTTGAAGCAGACGGACGCAGGCGAAGACGGCCTGGATGATGAACTGGGCACGAAGAGAAAGGCGAACGATACGCTGGAGACCACCTTCTCGCTCCAGGACACTCTCTATGCCAAGGCTGTAATCAAGCCTGCAGAACTGGACGAGGTATACTTGTGGCTAGGCGCCAATGTCATGGTGGCCTATCCCTTGGACGAGGCCGAGGAGCTGCTGCAGGGGAAGCTGGACAAGGCCAAGGAGAGCATAAAGATTGCTGCTGAGGATCTCGACTTTCTCAGGATACAGATCACCACGCTCGAGGTCGCTATTGCCAGGGTGCATAATTGGGATGTTGGAGAGAAGCGACGATTGAAGGCCGAGGGCAAGCTGACGCAACCTGAGCCGGAAGAAGATTGATATGTGAGCATATGACACGTAACCTGGGCCAGAAGAAGTGAGCCAGAAGAAGGCAGCCCGAGGAAGTGAGCCAGAAGAAATCAGCCAGAAGAAATCAGCCAGAAAAAGTCAGCCAGAAGAAGTCAGCCAGAAAAAGTCAGCCAGAAGAAGTCAGCCAGAAAAAGTCAGCCAAAAGAAGTCAGCCAGAAAAAGATTGATATATGAGCATATGACAAGCTGGTGTCTTGACAGCCAGAAAAAGTCAGCCAGAAAAAGATTGATATATGAGCATATGACAAGCTGGTGTCTTGACAGCCATTAAGCCGGCTCCGATGAAGTTGCATACCAAATATTGCCTTGTTACACTTACAGTATGGCAGCTTGCTTCTCCAGACCTGATCAAGAGGACTAAGACTTCGACGCTGAGACCAGCCTGTCCGCATTATGTGAGCAGGACGTGGTATTATGGGCTGCGATCATGATGCATGCCCCTTGTGGAAGACGCCGAGTCGTCGAGGTAGAAAATTTGATGAGAGACGTACTGAAACAGAAGGATGGATATATCAGCATGTTGGATGGGTACTTCCTTCTGATTCTTGCACTCGTGCTACAGAGGTGCTTGTTCTCTCGTATCCGAAGCCTTTCTTCTGGCTACGAAGCCTTTCTTCCGGCTCCGAAGCCTCTCTTCCGCTTACGGAGCAGCCTTCAGGCCTCTCTATGGATGGCTTCCATGAGCTATCTTTCACAAAGGCAAAGATATCAATATGATGTCGAAGACGGCGCCATTCCTCGCAAGTTCGTTGCTCGCCCTCATACACCACCTGTGTCACCCTTTCTACTCTCTCCTTCGAGCTGTCCTCGAGTCTCTCGTGTGATCTCTCCCCTCGCTTTGGCCATCTGCTCTTTCAGCTCAGCCGGCGGATCCAAGTACGATTCCGTGTTGTAGGTCGCCATCAACTTGCAGCTCTTGACCAGTTTTCCGTTGATGGTGCATTCCCATTCGAGCGCCTTCTTGTCCTTGTGCTCGGTGACCCCTGGCAGTCCATCAGGCTGTCTGTCACGTTCGTATTGAGCTTGCAGAAGACTCATGCGATTCGCTTTGTGAGCGCCACACTCGATAAAGCCATAGAAGACGCTGTGATCCTTGCCGCAGCCGAGCACACAATAGCGGCAGTTCTCGAATGCGTAGCCAAAGTTGTGGCCTTCGCTTTCCTTACTTGCCATGCTGCGTGCCGGTCAGAAGTTGAATGGAGTAATGGCCTTGTTCTCTGCTCGCATCCTATTTCTCTCGTGCTTGAATGATGGCTGTCGCAGCAGCAAAAGCACCTCTGGAGTCAGCTGAGCTGGGCAGTAGAGCCAAGGCCGTAATGCTGTAGAACTGAAACCGTGATGCTGTAGCGAATTGCGTATTGGTTCGAGGACGGTGGCATCGAGATCAAGAGTTGTCGAGAGGGAGTTGGGGTGATGAGAAGTGGTGCTAGGTTAAAGAACAGAATGTTTTTATCAAGTCATGCTCTAGTCAACGTTGTTGCCTCTGTGAATGATTGATATACAAGTAAGACGCAAAGCACCATACTTCTCTGTAAGGTCAACCCAAGACGGTGTTAGGACAGATGCACGTCCAGCAATGTTAGCACACCCGCACATCAGAAAAGAACTGGCCTCCCCTGAAGTGAGAGACAGCCATCGGAGCTCTGGCACATCAGCCTCTGGAATAGAAACCAAGTCTTCGTTCAAGCAGTCCTTTTACAGTAAGACCAAGCTGCATTGAACACTTTCTTGAGCTTTCGCAGCATGCCAGCAACCTTAACCTCTTGGAGTGTATAGTCTCGTGTCATTAACCCCTGAGCACCATCACGACTTCAAGGACCCCTCCCATTCTTTCATCTCAATGGCATTAGGGTAAATCATATGGTCCATGGGAAAGAATAACTCCATCTTTGGGTGATTCTCAAATACTGACAGCCGTGGGCAGACAGAGGCTTTCAGCGTAGTTTTGCCGAGAAACAGTATGAGAATAGTGATCACACAGAATACAAGTGAGAAATGCTGGAGATACAACAACATGATCAGAGATATGCACAACTTAGCTGGAGCATGCTAGGTACCTGTACTGATATAGATGCTATCAAGATGAATTGAATTAGATGAGCAAAGCATGAATAGGGGCTGGTAGGGTTTTAGTTCGGCTTCACTTCGGGCTCTTTTTCCCTCTAACAAAGGATTCAAGATCATTTTGACCCACTTCACTCCTTGCCCATCATCCTTCACTTGCCTTATTGTATATATACTAGCCATTCTGCGACACACACAAGAAAGACCAAAACCAAAAGCCAAAAAAAACCAACTCCCTCAAGGAGAGCCCCGAAACCACCATCTATAGTGATTTTAGTTCCTCTAGACCTAGTCGGACACCGCCCGAAGGCTGTGCCACGACTCTTAGCATAGGCATTTCTCAAAGTCGTCGTAGCCAACTAGGTTGAACCAGGTTGGCCAATCGAGAGACCAGAGTCTGTTTGAGGCTTGTTGGAAGCTGTTTGTGGCAGAGCAATATATGAATTGCACATTCAGTTGCTGGGGTGATGGCAGAAGGCCGGAGGGCAGTATTCACGGCTTTATGCCGCGTTTCTTCGTGATGACCGCCTACCGCAACCGCGCTCTTAATCTTCATCAGCAGCTTCTTTTTTTTCAAAAAGAAAACATACATCCTACAACAAGAAACTAAGTGCCCAACTCGATCTATCCATTGCGAGCTTAAATGACAAGCTGAATGTCATGTTGTCATAGGCCACACAGACCTATTCCTAATCAGAATAAACAGAACGACCACGACCAGCGCTTCTTAACTGAGCCTTCTGACACGATCAACAAGTCACCGGACATCGCCTTCGTGCTAAGAAGAAGCTGAGTGATCACTGCACGACCTATCTTTTGCTTGGCCCGGGCATCTCATCATCACTGTTGCCTCCATCCCTTGGCATGTTGATCCCCATCAAGCCCATCAGATTCCCCGTAGGTCCGGCAGCACCAGCCTGAGCCTTGAAGCTCTCAAGCAGATTTTGCACAAGGTTTGCATCAATATCGTTGTAGCTGGAGTCATCGTCCGACAAATCTGAGTCATCGTTATCCTCATCCTCCTCTTTGCCCTTGACAGATTTTCGCAGAGCGCTTGTCTTGTCCACAATTGGATCAAGATTCAGCGCACCCTTCTCCTTGAGCTCTTTCTCCATTTGTTTCATGATCGCCTCCATATCGTCGTTGTCTTCGTCTGACGAGCTATCAAGTTCTTCAACTCGACTCGCCTTCTGTTTTGACCTGATTGGAACGCTTTGGGAACCTGTTTTCCCGGCCCCAGGCCCCAGCTCTCCTTTCATAATCTCTTCCATAACCTCGGGCGGCATGCCCATCAGCTCCTGCATGAGTTTCGTCAACTCTGTTTCACTAATACTCGAATCCTCATCTTCCCGGGTCTCTCCATCCACGCTGTGATCTTCATCAAGATCATCTTCACTGACGTCTCCAAACATATCTGCTCCATCGGGCCCCGCATCGTCATCATTCAGAAAGTCGTCAAACTGCTTGACAATTCTGCGCAGGTTTTCCTGCGCTGTCTTGTCTGCAAAAGCTTGACTCTTACTGCCGTCGCCCACACCGGGTCGACCGTCGAGCTCTCTCTGAAGGTCGTTGAAATCAATCTCTAGCCATTTCTCATCATCCTGCACTCGCTCCCATGTGGCAATCTCGGCGTCTGTTGGCAGTGTCTCGTTTTCGGTGTCCAAGTCTTCAAGAAGCAGCTTTATTTCTCGCACAGCAGGCAGGTCCTGATAGTGCGTGTCCGTCAAGAGCATCTCAAAACCGCAGGTGAGCTTCAGACCGCTCATATAACAAGAGTTTACATCGATATTTGGTGATGGTGAAAGTGATGATTCAAAAACACGGGGCACAGGGAACTCTTGGGACTTCAACTGCGCATAAGCAACTTTGGGAAACTTGGCGCTGACAGTGACCAGGTCGGTAGGTGGGAAAGTCATCTTATCAAGATGATTCTTGGAGTTCAGTGCCTTCATCGAGACCGGGTCACGCAGATAGAAGGCTTCGATGGCTGGGGAGATGTATGCCGGCTTCTGCTTGAGCAGAAATGCGATCTTTCTCGGAATTGCGACCAGGGCACGGTGCATATTGTCCTTGATCTGTCCTGGGTAGTTTCGCAGTCGATAGAATGCTTCTTCTTCGATACTGATTGAATGCATCAAACGTTTCCCGTCAGTTAAAATGACGTGACGTGCATCTGCGATTGACAGCTTCTCCTGTGTCTTTTTAACTGAACCCCCCCTTCCCTCTGGTCTGATGATCTTGAGCTGACCATCATTGATCCACACGCGGTTCTCGGCAACCTCGGGCTCGAGCCATGAGGGTAGGGTCCCGGACGCTTCGATGAGCAGGAACTCACCATCATTGTCTGTGACCTTGACCCACGCATCACTGAATTTCTTTGTGATCTCGCGAAGAAGCCAAACAATGACCCATTCATCTTCAATTGAATCGCCGTATTCTACACACCCACGGAGATGACTCACTCCTATCTGTCGTGTCAGTTCGCTCGTGGTTATTCTCTGCAATTGAGTACGGACCTCACCATTGTCTTTTCGTAACTCGAGAGAGAACCCCTGTCTCTGCCAGATGTAGTCCTTAAGCCACTGTTTCTGCAATTCTGCGGCATACTTCTGCACATCGCGTAACCTCAACCGAGTCTCTGAATCGTTGTTCTGGTCTATGGTTCCCGATAGGAGATAAATGGAATATGCGATAGAGTCGTCAGGTAGAGAGACCTTGGGAATGGGATGAAAGGTCGACTTCAGCCAGGCAATATCTTCCTCTGTGGATAGGGGTGGCATGATAATTAGGATTGCTTGTAAGACTTCCAGGTCAAGAGCTTGAGCAGAAGCTGTGGCATCCGAGATAGAGTTGTCACGGCTGTCAAAGTAAGTGAGCCTACTCTACGAAGGCTCAGACTATGATTGGTCCAGTATTCAATGTATCAGATTGATTTCTTTTAGGCAGGTCAGCGCCGAACTGCAATCCGTTGAGGATCTGGATCTGCTGATGTTACGTCCTGCCACGTTGAAGCAGAGGAAATAGAGTCTCCCAAGGTTGCTGATTGGTCATAAGACTCAAACTACCATAGTTGGTAGGCTTTAAAAAACCTGTTATCCTAACCCATTCTCAAGGCGCCAAGAAGCGGCGGCCCAGGAATCAAAACAAGGCAGAAGGCTTGGCATCCGCGGTCCCACTTTTCGCGTCCCGAGGCGTCTTAGCTCTGTTTACAGGATCTCGTTTAGGCAATGAGTTTACGGGCTTCTTGGTACACCAATACAGCATTGCTTTGTGCATGGTTTTGTAATGGTCTGGATACAGAGTATCACTGATGCGGCCCTGGATACTCTTGTTTTGTGAATAGACGATTCTCGGACGGCAGCCACCATGCCGGCGCCATACATTGCGACACCGCGCGCCACTGATGCGTCTTATCTTTCCAGTGGACTGGAGAGATTGGGCGAGATGTCGCCTGAGAAGTCCTTCGTCAACCCACCGCAGGGGCGCGATCTCATTTCTCAGATGAAGAGCATCAGACAAAACGGACTGAGCCAAAAAACACCGCGAAATGCCTCCCGCGATCCTCTCAGACTGTTGCCAAACGGGAACCAAGGCAAAAGTGAATTCACACCGCTCATGAAGAGCGGTGTCAAGAATAATATGGCAAAACGGCTGTCGGCGAGGAAGACTGGCGGAATTGAGACGCCGGCATACCTGAGAAATGGCTATCTGGAAGGCAGGACACCTGCGTTACCGAGGCTGGATGACAACTCCCATCTGCAGAACGAGAATACGTCAAGCTCTGCTGGCAATGCTAACGACTACACACCAATGCCTAACACCATTAGCAGCAGTGCTCGCAGCACGCCACTGGCGCAGCTGCCCCGGCAAGACGCAGGTGGTGTAGTCGACGATGGGAACGTCATGACTCTACGAGAGCAGGAGAACATTATCAACAAGATCGAGAAGGAGAACTTTGGCCTCAAGATGAAAATAATTTTCCTGGAAAGCGCCATGTCGAAACGAGGAGCTGAGTTCAACCAAGCTGCTCTGAAGGAAAACACCGACCTCAAAGTCAACCGAGTGACAATGCAGCGCGAACTTCACAAATTGAAAAAGAACATTGCACAAGCCGAGCGTGACGCCGAAACATACAGGCTCCAGCTTGAAGAATACCGAGAGCGAATTAGGCGCAAGCAAGTCGACGGGACCGTTCTTGTCGAGCTCGAAAACCTCCGGTCAGAGGTGAAAGCCAAGGAAAAGGAGATGGCTCGATTCGAGGAGAAGCAGCATTCGCGGGCCTCTGAGAAGGAAGCTGAGCTCCAGAGATTTCGTGATGAAATTGAAGATCTACAAGCCGAGATCCGCGAGAAAGATCGTCAAATTGATAACCGCGACGATGAACTTGATCAGATGAAGCTAAATGCAAGCAAGGACTCGAATGCATCGGCCGAGTTGGAAGACGAGTTGGAAACTATCAAGCAGCAAGTCGAGGCACTAAAACAGGACCTAGAGCGAAGTAGACAACAAGAGGCAGGTGCGAGAAAGGAGCGTGAGGAAGCCATAGACGAGAGGCGCAGGGCAGAAGAAAACTTGGAAGAGCTCCAAGACGAGATGGCTAACAAATCGTTCACCACAAGGGGACTGAGTAGACAGCTGGAGGAGAAGTCCAACAAGCTGGAGGATGAGCTGGAGGAGCTTTCAGCGCGACATAGCGAAACTCAGCGCGAACTAGAAATGAAGGTGCAAAGCGAGAAGCGGTTGCAGGAACGCGTGCGTGAATTGGAGCGGGAAGGTGCTTCTGATTCGCGGAATCTGCAGCAACAGCTCGACATCGCTCAACAGCAACGCGACACCTTTGAACGGAAGCTCACCAATATGACGAGGCAAGTCGAAAACGCCGAAGAGGAATTGCAAATCAAGATTGGGGAGAAGGATCTTCTCCAAACACGCCATGATGCCCTGACCACTGAATCTGCACAGCTCCAGGCAGATCTTACCAAAGCACAAAAATCTATCCACGAACTGGAGCTTGCTTTAGATGTTGAGCGTCAGCGATCTGCTCAACAAGACAGTCTTCTACGAACTCAGCATCAGCATGAACTGGAACGGCTCAATGAGCAAATCGATAGTCTCCATCGAGATATCAACTCAAAGGAGAACGAGCATGCTGCCGACATTGAAGAATTTGAAGCAAAGCGAAAGAGCCTTGAATCAGCAGTTTCGCGAGCGGAGGAGAGGGCGAGCGGGTTGCAGCGTACGGTCGACAAGCTTCAAGATGCTCAAGGGACATTGTCAGGGCGTGAAATGGCACTGCAAGAGGCTGTCGATAGCGAGAAGCAGCGCCATCAACAAGAAGAAAAGATACTATCGAGGCAGATTGAAGAGCTGAACGATGACCTAGCAGCGAAGCGACTGGCTGCTGAAAGTAACCGGACCGAACTGAACAATGCCAAAGAGGAATTGCGGATTTCAATCCGGGAGCAAGCAGCTCTCAAGGAGAAGGTCGCCGAACTGGAGGAAGAAATTGAAGTCCTACAAGCAGACATTGAGCAGGAGCATGAACTGGTCGAGCAATTCCAGAAGAAGTCAAATGAGAATGCGGATTCCCAGGTCCTCAAACTGAAGCGTGAAAAGCAAGACCTTCAAGAGCACTTGGCCAATGCCCAGATGGAGCTGCAGAACGTGCGACGAGAACTTCAAGCTGCAGAAACTGACCGCGAAGAATTAGAAGGCAAGCTCCTCAAAGCACACAAGTCTGCAGACGAGACGTTCCATGTCGACTCTGAGAAGCGTGAGCTAAGTCGCGCAAAGCAGAAGCTCGAGAAGGAAGTGGAACGGCTCAAGTCAGAGCGAGATAACCTTCAAGCCTCAAACGATGCCCTCGAGGAAGAGGTCAATCACGAAGTTGAACGGGCTACTGCAGAGGAAAATCGGTTAAATAACGAGTTGGATCGCATTCGCAAGCATCAGTCTGGCACAGAAAGCAGAGAGCGAGAGCTGAGAGCCGCTAAGAACAAGGTTGAACGCCTGGAGATCCGCGTCAAAGAACTCGAAGACATGTTGGACAATCAATCAAGAGCACTAGGCTCTCCTGCTGGAGATTTGTCAGGTTTGCAAAACGATCTCGATGACGCCCGAAGGAAAGAAGCCGTTGCAATCAAGAAAGAGTCTGAGCTGAAAGCGGCAAATCGAGACTTGAAGATAAAGGTCAATGACCTTGAACGAGAGCTTCATGCAGCTCGCCTTAACCAGCTCAAGTCAAGATCACCTTCGGCCTCTCCATCCAACCAGAAGGAACTAGCTCAATTGCGACAAGAACTGGTCGAAGCTCGCGCAAAGATCAAAGAGCTCAAGCTACAACTCAGCAAATCTGGAGACAGCCAGACTGGTGTCGGTGACCATTCAATACATCTGTCCATGCGGGACAATGAAGTGAAAGAGATGAAGCGACAGCTCATCCGCATCCGTGAAGAGCGCAAGGCAGCCAATGACAAAGCTGACGCCGTGGAAAGTGAGCTCGAGATATTGCAGAGCCGCTACGAGAACATTCTCGAGAAGCTGAGCTCCGGAAAGCACAGCGCGGATGAAGTCCGGAGGAAGGAGATCAAAGGCCTCATTAAAGAAATTACGTGGCTCAAGGCCAAGTGCAGGCGTGAGGAACGTCTGCGCAAGGATATTGCGTTTAGTAAAAAGTACCTGGAACAGGGCGAGGCCATGAGGGTGCAGTGGTAAGTTTTGTCAACCGTGTGAATGAGTCGTCTACTGATGGTTTCATAGCAACCAAATTGATCTCCGGATCCTGCGCGAGATGGGCGTTCAAATCGACAAATCCAAGTATCAGGCGAGGCTGAAGCCAATCCAAAAGTTCAGGGCTGGCGTCTTTGCTGTAATTGCAGCAATCCGCATGAGCGAGATGGAGGAACAATGGCGAGATGTGAAGAAGCTTGGAGATGAACTACAGAGCCTGAGAACGAGACAGCCAATTGGGAAGGCAAGACTTCACTTCCAGTAAGGCTGAGCGGACCGTCGATGAAGTCACGAACGCAATATGCAAGGCAGCATTCTATGTATGGGATGCCAACACAGTTTGTTACTATCCCCGTACATGATTACACTATTATATTTCGTTTTTATCTCGACCTCGTCTCCTCACTCTGCCTAGCCTCCTTTTAATCCAGTTGATTCTTCCACATTATAAATTTCAACGCTCTGACTGACATCATGCTTGAATCAGTGTAGCAATAACCTACAGTACTACAGACGTTTGCAAGTACAGCTTCACCTCAAGACGTGCTCTGCTAGATATATTGTAGTGCTCCCGGAGATCGGGGCCAATGTTGCCGACGATCGGGGCCAACACCGCCGAAGTACTGGTAGATCCGGACTCGGAAATGATCCTGACGTTGCTGACTAAAAGGCAGGCACCGATCCCAAAATCTACTCCTGGACATACCCCAACAAAAGCGTCTTTGTAGTTGAGAGTATGTCACTCGAAGCTTTCTAAATCTTGCGCCAACATCACCACAAATTCTCGTTTGCCCTAGTCTCAAGCACACTATCTTGTCCGCTAGCCAGCATGACTAAACCCGTCGTGCTCATTCTTGGAGCAGGTCCGGGTCTGGGACAGTATACCGCCACAGCCTTCGCAGAAAAAGCTTGGAGAGTGGCTTCGGCATCTCGAAGTCGTAAAGACCAACTTTGGACAACGGACAACTTGATCTTCACGTTGACATGACGGACTTAGAATCCACCGAGAATGTCTTCTACAAAGTCAAACGCTTCTTCGGGGAATGCCCAACCGTAGTCATCTATAATGGTAGGAGGAGTCCTTGAAAAAGGAGACTTTACGCCGACATGATCCAGGCTTTGCTAGGAGCTTGCACGATGCTAAAGACCCCCTGTCTACTATAACGAAGGACGATGTCGAACGGGAAATGAACGCCAATACGAACAGTGCTTTGATAGCGGCTCAACAGGCAGTCAATGGTTGGAAGGAGACACCACAATCTCCTTACAAAACATTTATCTATACCGGTAATAAACTACCCTTCATGTCCCGACCCTTTGCGCCTATTTTTGGCATGGGTAAGTCTGCTGCCGCGCACCTCATCTGGGATCTTTCGGTGGCATATAAAGATAGAGGGTGGAAGTGAGTGTCCTTCTCTAACAGGGTTTAGGGGCGTGCTAATATGTGCCCACATAGGTTTTACTTCACAGACGAGAGATTTGCTGACGGCTCACCAACGCAGTCTCAGATGGACGCCAAAGCGCGTGGACAGCTGTATTGGACGCTGACTGAAAACCCAGAGCAGGGTTCTTTCTACTACACGTATGTGAAAGATAAGGGATATGTCGACTTTCAGGACCTTTATGGAGGTTCTACGGAATCTAAACAGTAAATCTGTCAAGAGCGCTTCATACAAACTCCCTCTTTGCCAAGATGATTTTGATAGAGCCGTCTTGGGCATTTCACTCATTGGTAAGAAGGCAAAGTAGGATTCCAGGGTTTCGAACAAGGCCTTCGGTACGAGGAAGCAGAGTGCCATGACCAAGTTCCACAAGCTCTTGCGGATCGCCCTGTCATGAATGGCACATTTAAATATATCGGAATGCCTGAATTATGCCCGAGCAAGGCATAGTTCCCCGCCGTGAAGAGTAGACCATGGACGCAAACATCTTGCACAGTTCGCATGCTAAAATCTCCAATGATGGCGAGATAGGCCCCAGATCCAACACTGCTATACCAGTCTTATCAAGGGTATCGGATCTCATGGAGGAGACAAGTCCGAAGTCGATTTTGCTACATCGCGCACAGAGTCCACCGATAGAAGAAGGATCAAAGCTTGAAGGTGATTTTCGAAATTGATATTGCAACCTAGGCCTTTTCTTTTCAGCTCAGGCCAGCAAGTCTGGCAAAGTGCAAGCACGTCGAAGGCAGGAAGTAACTTTTGTTACATAAAAGAACACGGGTGAGCCACATATCGATGGCTGAGCTAGGCGTCATGGTAACTCACAGGTATGCAGATTCCTACTTGTTGGAATCAGGATAGTGGTGCTAGAAGACTGGAACTCGTGTGAAGGTTGCAAACTGTAGGGGGCGTGGGGTACAGGATTCTAGGGGCTAGAAGTGGCATAGTGGCGCTTAGGCAGCGCCACATCAAGTCCTTAAGGGTCGATCAGCTCCAAAATCCAAGACTACCTGGCTTTGGAATCACAACGCTTACATTAAGCTACATACTACATACCACCCTCATCTACCTCTCCTCCCATTCGAGATGGGCTTCGCGGCGATCACATCCCGTGTGGACTTCAACTCTGCCCTGGAGAAGACTGAAGACGGCAAGTCGCTTCTCGTCGTTGAGTGTGTGACGTCTTGGTGTCCCAAGTGCAAAGCCATACAGCCCGCAATTGATGAGTTGAGCGCAGAGCTTGGGAGCGAGAGGGGTGTTGCATGGTGAGTTTCATCTTTGTGATTTGACATTGAGGGTGATGGAGCGAAATGCCCAGGGCCAGGGACGCCGGTGCGGCGGCGGTGGCAGAGGAGGAGTAAGAGGAGGAAGAGGAAGAGGAGGAAGAGGAGGAAGAGGAGGAAGAGGAGGAAGAGGAGGAAGAGGAGGAGTGGTGCCCTTGTCATGAGGCGGCAAAACTGGCGTGTATGTGAAGGGGATGGCCATATGGGTGGGAGAGCTACTACTTCTTCTGCCGCACTGCCGTCTGGATGTCTCCTGGGCCTCTGTGTCGACTGCGAGGTCGAGTCTCGTCCTTGTCAAACTCTAACATAAAGCATTCTATCTGCTAACCCGCAACTCTGTTCGTGACGTCCTCAGCTGTGGACCCCGCCCACCGGCGCTTTGATTCAGACGCAGACCACCTCCTTGTCACCCGCTACTTACATGCCCATTCTTTCTCGATGAAGCTGATCCCAGTCGCACATGTAGGTACGAACTTAATATCGAAGACGTTGAAGACGTCTCCGTGGAGTACGGCGTGCACGCAGTCCCGACGTTCATGTTGTTCAAGGACGGGGATATGTTGCCAGAGGATAAAATCACTGGCGCTGGTGATGCACAGCGAAAAGTCAGGGAGATGATCGAGAAGAATCTAAAGGCTTAGCTTCGAAGGCCGCTTGGACGAGAGATGCAAGGATGTATGAATGATAACAACTGTCCTTGGTCTGCAGTCACATACTATTCTACATCTGTCCTGCTCGCAGTAGCTCTTACGCCTGCTCAATCCTCCCCATCGCCGGGTCCCCTCTCCCCTTCCCTTTTAAGCCCATTCGTTCTACGGCGTTCATCGGTCTATCTTACCTGAACTACTTGACTCCTCATTATGGGCAGTCCTATAATGATACCATGGAATTTGATTGTCGCAGTGCGCAGTCCTCAAATTGTTCGTGATATTTCAGCCTTGGATTTGGTTTGGATTGGGGTCGACCGATCAATCCTTCGAAGGCCTAGGTCGTGTGCATAGATAGACCTTATGCAGAACTCTGAATACGAGAAACTCGTGTGAGAGTGTGAGAAAGATAGATAGCAGTGAGGAGGGGGCCTAAGTTCTCCATCCTACAGGCCAAGAGGGGAGTAGTAGGAAACTGATCCATGATAGCATCATTGTTGATACGGATATAAATGTGCTGGCTTTCCTCGAGGTCGGAGTGGAGAGCCTGAAGGTAGCCACAGGGAATAGCGATGAATCAAAATTAGTATCAGAGTAAGTTAGCTCATTGGCCCGGTCCGCTAGTGACTAGTAGGATGTGCCAAGGTGTAAGGATAGCAAAACAGCTTCTCCATGATGGGACCATGGGGACGACATTCTGGCCGGCCTCGTTTCTAGGCGCCCTCAGCCGCAGTGTCTGTTTCGCTCCCTGAGCCACACCGTATCTTGTGCCAAGACCTCTGGTGGAGAGTGCGGTGCCTTCTGTATTCCGCTGCGGAAGGCGTTACGAGGCCACGGGATTTCGGTGCGCGATGTAATCATGTGATTGGCTTATATGGGCAGCCTCGAGGTTTTAAGGAGCTGAAATCCCACGATACCATCACCCCCGAGTTACGCTCATCCGAATGGATGTGGCTTGGCTATCCCCACTGATGTTCCCTGGAACCCGTTGTAGAGCCTAGTCGACAGCAAAGCTAGCCACTACATGTGCTTATATTTTCGAGACCGACAGAGGATCCGATGTGGCAGCCTGGCATGATGTACGAACAATAGCTGGAACACGAGCGGCTAACCTCTGGAACACGAGTTGGACTCAGGCTGGACTTCAACCGAAGTCTCACTATGTCATGACTTGACTATATATTCCTGATGTTGGGCAGCTGTGGGTAGAACAAGGCCAGAGTATTTCTGAGCCTCAAGAAGATACATCACATCCTTGAAGGAACAATCAACAAAGGTTAGTGGTTATACATCTCTGCCTCACTCTGTCTGTGGTCATCGTTGTCTGTCTCACCCAAGCCTCTTGTAACTCCTGCTTCGACAACTGATATTGACCATTCTAAAAGACAATAACCACATCATGGCCGACGCTTCCAATCGCACGCCAGCTTCTACTGGTGCACCAGTTTCTGCAGTCGAGTTTAAAGGATGCACCATCAAGCGGCTACCCCAGGAGCAATGGATTAAGGCAGCAGCTCGGGCGGTTGAACACAATCCTGCAAATGCACCCATGACCGAAATGCTTCGCGTATCTGACCCGAACGGGTTTTCAAGGGATCGCCTTGCCGTCCTGACGGCGAAGTACTGGAGAACTAACGGCGTACGCCTCACCGTGAGCTTCCTTGATAATCCTCCTGTGAGCCTCCGAGCTCGCATCCTGAGCCACATGAACGCCTGGGGGTTGTATGCAAATGTGGAATTCGTTCAGGTCACTTCCGGTGGGCAAGTTCGAATCGCTCGAAGGGCAAATGATGGGTACTGGTCCTACCTGGGAACGGACATCCTTTCCATTCCGATGAATCAGCCGACGATGAATCTCGACTCGTTCAGCATGAGCACACCAGATTCTGAGTTCTTTCGCGTAGTCAGGCACGAGACAGGCCACACCTTGGGATTCCCACACGAACATATGCGAGGTGAAATCGTGAGCCACATCGATCGCCAGAAGGCCATTCAATATTTCATGGCCACTCAAGGATGGCCACAGGATGAAGTGATCGCGCAGGTCTTGACACCACTGGATGAAGTGTCGCTGCTGGGCACTCCTGGAGCTGACAGCCACTCCATTATGTGCTATTTTCTCCCCCCCACTATCATGGAGGATGGCTTTGACGTACCAGGCGGCCTAGATATCAATGCAACCGACGGCCAATTCGCGGCCTCTATTTACCCAAAGAACCAGGGCTGGCAGCTGCTGGACAACAATGCCGCGACCGTTAGCATAGTGGCAGCTGATGATGATCTCTATCAGCTTCATAATACTGGGAAGATTTGGAAGTATAGAGGTACTCCTCTCACCGGGTGGCAGCAATTGGACAACAATCCTGCGACTAAAAAGATTGTTGCAGCTGGTAGCAATCTCTGTCAACTTCACAACACCGGGAAGATCTGGAAATACACCGGTCCCCCATTCACAGGTTGGCAAATGCTTGACGAAAACGTTGCAACAGTTGATTTGATAGCCTCCGGTAATGATATCTATCAGCTACACGCCTCGGGCAAAATTTGGGTGTATACGGGCACTCCAATAACCGGGTGGAAGCTGCTGGACGACAACCCTGCAACACAGAAGATCGCGGCTTCTGGCGGGAATCTTTACCAGCTTCACAAGACTGGGAAAATCTGGAAGTATACGGGCATCCCAAAGACTGGCTGGCAGGAGCTGGACGAGAACCCAGCTACCATCAACATAGTGGCAAGTGGCAATGACCTGTACCAACTCCACAACACGGGGAAGATCTGGAAATACACTGGCACTCCAATGACTGGCTGGCAACAATTGGATGACAATCCAGCGACCCTGAGCATTGCCGCCGGAGCAGGGGTACTCTACCAAATCCGCAAGAACGGTGAGATTTGGAAATATGCAGCTGGAAGCTGGAAACAGCTAGATGGGAACGCTGCATCCGCCTCCATTGTAGCCGGGAATTCGCTCTATCAGCTCCACAAAGCGGGCCTCATCTGGCGCTTCACGGGTTAGGACTCTGCCAGGATGTTCAAATTCTCTCACAGTTTGCTTAGCCAGAGGTCGAGGACTCTCTTTTTGGCGACTTCTGGGTGTTAATCCAGTGGCGGCGAAGAGTTCGCTGTTCGCTGAAAGGCCACGCCTCAGTGAACATCATGGAATGATAGTAGGTGACAAATTGGACGGAAAACGGACGATCCTTAGTTCAGGCTGAGATCCTTGAAAAGTGAGACTTGTCGCAACTGATTAATCACATGCTCTTCGTCGCGATATAGGCCAAGCACCTCTGCAATTTGGATAGTTTCTCGTGCCTCGCTAGGGTGCCGTTGGACTCATTGGATGCAGCAGGTACTGGCGACCTTGTCATAGGCTCTTAGTTTGAGTAGTATCATGTGGAGACAGAGCTTCGAGTCACTACGGTCAATTCAACCCAGGGGCCGCAACTGATCATGCATTGTTGTCTTGATCAGAGAATTCATCCAGTCCTGTGATTGTAACATCAGTGATAGATAAATAGAGAGTGCTAACCTGCTGTTTAGAGTAAGCGGAATTGGCGATCCTACATAGTAGTTCCTCCCCATTCCGTGGTTCAGTAGAGTATGTTGCCCAACGAGTTTGCGTTGAGTTCCGAAGGTCCAGTTGACTAAGTGGAATCCAACCAAGTTCAATCATCGCAAAAGGAGTGTCTCACTATAGGCAGCAGATTGTTTTCCGTGCCTGTTGGTGCCTATATAGGTGGGGCTGGTGCATAGAGCATTGTTAGGTAATTACCAGTGAAGCTTGTAGCCTTTTAGCACCTCGGTTTGACCTTCCCCCCTTATTAGCCCGTTTTACGCAAGTATCACTAGGGCTAATAGGGGTGATAGTATTTCATGAGCTCCCCTCCCGGGGTTTACATCATCGAAGCAATTAGTCTAGTCCTCTGTTGAATCGTTCTGGCAACTTCTGATTCTATTTCAAGAGTTCGATAAAGGTGTCCGAGCCATCGGCAATCCTGATCCGCACGAGTTACAATGGCAATCAAGTTCCAATCTATTGTCCCTATTCTCCGCATATATGACATAACCAAGGCTGAAGAATTCTATCAAGGCTTTCGGCTTCTCAGTCGACTGGGATCATCGGTTCGATGACAATGCTCCACTGTACACTCAGTTTTCCAGGAGCGATCTTATTTTGCGAACATCACGGGGATGGAAGTCCTGGGGTACGTTTTAGGCTGATGATGGACGGAATCAGCGAATATCACCAGTAACTCAGTTCCAAGAACTACCGATATATAAAACCTGGCTTCGAAAAGTCCATAACTGGCGATCTGGAAATAGGCGTTCTTGACCCACTCGGAAATCGGATTACTTTTTGCCAGGCTAGTCAAGAGAAGAAGAAATCATAAACGTGAGCAGGAACACAGCCTTGTCTCGGATGTTGGAGGATATGAGAGGTTGAAGAAGGACGGGAATGGAGAACAGCAGGAGAGAGCGCCTCGCTGACGAAGCTTTTGGCACAGCGTAACTAAGGTTTTATCCGCGAGTCACTTAGGTACTTGAGCTTGCGTGGATTTTACCTTCACCTCATTATGAGATCGTATCTGCCCTGACGACGACAAGGACATGGCTGCACGATACAAAGACTGAGCTCCGTCACCTATAGCATACACTTGTCGCCATGACGTCATAGAGTCGCGAAAAGTCGCGTCTCGAGACGCGTCCCACTTAATTAACAAACTATCAATTGAGGCGTTTTCGATCAGGTGTGCATTGACAGTCTGGAATCGATCATTGCCCCGGCGCTCGACAAAATCGCGCCTGGCACGCCGTTGCAGCTCCAGTAAAAGTCGACTCTGAGCAAAATTGGCGGCTAAATAATCATTCAAGCGGCGCATAGTGGTGGACCAGCGACATGGTCTTCGCGTCGTCGTCACCAGTGCTCTACCCTCAGAGCTCATCGCCACCACAGCAACCACGGCCCAAGAAAAGAAAGCTCTTCCAGCCGTTTGTGTCTGATCCGACAACGAAGAAGACCAAGCTGGTTGGAGGATTTGAAGTCGACATAGATGAGACTGCCGATGATGATAATGATAAAGCGAATAATGCCGATGAAGTTGGCCCGGAGCAGCCAGGAGAACAACACAGGAGCCTACCCTCACCACCTGTCGACATAGACGATATCGACCTAGCACAACCCCTCAACAGACCTGTACGGCCGCCAAGTCCAGCGCTTCCTTCTTTCCCTCGACCTTTACTGCGCAAGCGGACCACAAGGTCCATTCCTCTTGAGACTTCATCTGGCCAGATCGTGGATATTCATGTGCGCACCAGAACCGAAGCCCAGTCATATGAGTCGATTATCGCCGAACGCTCTCAAACGAAAGAAGGCCGAGCAAAGACAGCGTACTACGGGATCGAAATCCACAAACTCATCGACAATGCACGTTTGCAGCGCGTGATTGACGACAATGAGAGGCAAGCCCGGAGACTAAAAGCTAACGAACAACCACAGCAACAGTCACAGCCCCGGACATTCTCATCCAGCCATACTACAGCAAAGCCCAATGCACACTTGCTATGGACAGAGAAGTATCGAGCCCGCAAATTCACCGAGCTCGTGGGCGATGAACGCACCCATCGTCAGGTTCTGAGATGGCTGAAGGCCTGGGACCACATCGTTTTCCCAACATCCCACCGCCGCGCGAAACCGACCACAAAGATCTATCAAGATGATCACAACAAAAACAACAATAATGACGACGACGACAAAGCTCACCACAAGCTCCTCCTCCTCACAGGACCGCCTGGACTGGGAAAGACGACGCTGGCACACGTGTGCGCTCGACAAGCTGGTTACGAGGTTCTAGAGATTAATGCCAGCGACGACCGCAGTCGCGACGTTGTTAAAGGACGTATCAAGGACGCGCTTGGCACGGAAACCGTTCGAGGGATCCAAGAGCCTGGCAAAGAACGTAAGATGGGGCGCCCGGTCTGCGTTGTGGTGGACGAAGTCGACGGTGTTGTCACAGGCAGCGGTGGCAGTGGCGAGGGTGGCTTCATGAAAGCTCTGATCGAGCTGGTGCAGCTCGACCAGCGGAACTCGGCCCACCAACACGTCCACCGCGATGGCGATGAGGGCAGGAAGAAGAAAAATGGCGACAAGTTCCGCATGCTCCGTCCGCTCATTCTCGTCTGCAACGACGTGTATGCTCCCAGCTTGCGGCCACTACGCACCTCTTCACTGGCCGAAATTGTGCACGTTCGCAAACCGGCTCTGGAGAAGGTCATCAGCCGCCTGAAGAATGTGTTTGAGCTGGAGCGCATACCCTGCGACAGCGACGCGGTGAGGCAAATTTGCGCATCGGCCTGGGGACTCGGATCACGCAAGCAGAGCACGATATCCGCCCGTGGTGCAGGGGAGGGTGATATCCGCAGTGTCCTGGTTAATGCGGAATGGATCGCCCACAAATTCAAAGCGTCGTCAAACCATGCTTCATCGTCAAACCGCGCTCGACTGACCCGCAAATGGGTGGAAATCCACCTCGCTGCATCGCCCAGCTCATCATCTCTAACCGGCGCAAAAGGTCTCGGGCGTGGCGGCGTGCGTGAAGTCATCGACCGCATCTTCACCGACGGCGCTGGCCTACCAAGCCTATCAGGCACCACCTTATCAGCTGGTGACGCGCGCCTGATGGCGGAATCCAAATCTACATCTATAGGTATTTCCGACCTGCGCAAACGAGCTGCCATCGCCCACCTCCGCGAGATGATCGATCAATGCGGCGAATACGACCGGGTGATGATGGATTGCTTCGCTGCTTACCCATTGCAAGTATACCAAGATGATGTGAGACTTACAAAACCGAACCTGGGATACGACTGGCTGCATTTCCATGATTCGATGAGCGCGAGGGTGCACACCGCGCAGGAGTGGGAGTTGCTTCCGTATTTGAACACGGGTGCGTGTGGATTTCACAACCTCTTTGCCGGCGTAGACTGTGGAGATTACGGCAGCTGGGCTGACGATTATGGGAAGAAGGATGGCGAAGATGAGGGTGAAGGGGGAAGCCATCCATTTGCCGGGGTGAAAGCGGATTTCGCGGCCAATGAGGCGGAAAAGGCCAACCGGACAATGCTGGCCGAGTTGCAGGAGCGTTTCCAGGCTGAGCTGTTGAGGATGTTCAGCAGCATCGACAACATTGCGACGGAGTTGGTACCACATGTTGTGGGGAGAATGATGGCGCCAGATGTCAAACCTGTGGTTGTCGGTGGCAGTGGCAGCACCGCTAGCGTGGCAAGCGTGAGAAAGGATAGCGAGAAGAAGTGTGTGAAGAACAGTGTCAAAGTCATGCATGCGCTGGATGTGAGATTCGAAAAGGTCAAGGTTGAGCTGGAAGTCGGCGCTGGTGTTGCAGCTGGACATACCAAAGGCGGCTTTGCCTACCGCATGGAACCGTGAGTTGCCCCCCCCCGGGTCCCCGGATCCCCTATCCTATCGTTATTAACAACAACCCTCGCCCCCCCGCAGACCACTCGACATGCTCACCTCCTTCTACTTCTCCAAAGACGGCACAGCGACAGTATCTTCTTCAGCACCCGTCCGCTACGCCGTGCGACAAGTCCTCGACCAGGAACTCCGCAAGGAGAAAGCACTGCAAGCGGCCATGTCGCGGCAAGCCCGATCAACTGCACTTAGCCACGAATTTGACAAGGATGATGACAAAGAGAACAAAGCGCCGACCATGTCCAAGGCTGATCAAATCAAGCAGGACCAGCAGGTGGCCGCCGTCAAAGTCAAGCGCGATTTCTTCGGGCGTGTCATCAGCAATACTAGTAGTCCGAACCCGGGCTCGGAGTCAGCAGGGAGGAAGAAGAACAGTAGTAGTACCGACAACTCTAGCAGGGACACAGGTGCAGCTCAAGCGGCCCGCGTATGGGTGTCTTTCCACGAAGGCTTCTCAAATGCAGTGCGGAAGCCAATTACGCTGAAAGAGTTGATGGAGGGGTTTGTGTAGGTATGTGTGGTCGAAGAGTGCTTGGAAATTGGTTGGATGTAGAAAAAGGAAGGGGCATCCCGACCCGTACGGTAGTAGTACATGCCGTAGCTTTCGAAGTCTTTATGTGACTTTAAGTCATTTATGTCTACTGTAGATGACGCTATTGGTCAACCTGAACAATGTGATACACCAGCCCTTGATCAAACTGTTTTTTTAGGCAGCAAACGTTACCAAGTACTCGAGCACAATCTCCATTGGGTTAGTATTGCATGTGCAGCCACAACAGAATACATCGTTCTATCACGGAAAGTCGAGGAAACTTGATTGGCCTCGGCAATTGAAGCAAGTATGTGGAAGAGAGCGTAATTCCTGCATCAAAATGGAGTATGAGAATTAAAGAGGACAGAAAAACTAGGAGGCGAGAGAGTTTTGCGGTTGCACTTTGATACATTCACCTAATTACGTACTGGTGGCCTGGAATGGAATGGATGCCGGCCGATCCACACATATCACATCATTACTTTGTACAGTAGTGCCATGCCATAGCAGACGGTTTGACTTCTAGATGCACAAAAATTCTATTCTCTAAAACCCCTCCAACGAAGAAAAAGAAGAAGCCAAAAAATTTTCCGAAAACGTTGGGAGGAAATGGGGCACGAGCACGGGCACGGACTTTTTGTGGGCAAAAGCTTACCTGAGATTTGGCCGATGCAATCAATCAATGGCTTACTGATACTGTGGGTATTTCACGCGGAGGCCCAGACCTGTCTGATACGAGGTGCATAATAAGGCTACGATCGAAGCGGATCGCTGATGAGTGTTGAGCGAACCCTTGTACCTTTCGTGCTCATGGAATGTGGCCCCTCGCGACGGGGGTTGGCTCAAGGTGAGGGGGGGTTGGGTTAACGGGACGAACACTGACTGAACACTGACTCACCTCTAGATCCTGCTGGGAGAGTTGTGTTGGGCGGAATTTGGCGGCTAGCCGACTATTGTAACATTATACGGAACAAGCGCGGTTGAGAGCCAGATCCGATCGTCAAGATGGAGAGACAGTTTTAATGAGGTCGCTCCCTCCTCTTTTTGGTGGTCGGGTGGTGATGGTGGCGCTCATCCCGCTAACCCTGACCAAGTTGAGATTATAGCTGAAGGAAGGAATAGACGTCATGGTCATAGCCGCCAGGAACGCCATGGATGCCGTAAGAACTCAGAGAGCCGACACACCCTGCTCTTGAGCAATAGTTTGGTGGTGATAGTGGATGTGGCGTGTTACACAGAGCGACAAGAGCAACGCGCCGCAAAAAGGACAAGACAGACGCAACCCCGTCGTTGGCTGAGCTTGATGGGACAAGGCCTGATGATGCCAGGAACAGCGCGTCGCGCACACGCGTCCCCATCTCGCGTGCCCGGGGCGGCAAGGGTATTTAGGAGCCAAAAAACTTCATGAGGCTGGACTCGTGGCTCGTTGCTGATGGCTGTGTGCGGCGGGGCTGGAGGGGGCCTACTTGTGCTTTTGCCCCGGCCATGCCCTGGCCATGCGCCCTAGCCAAGCCTTGCCGTGCGGGTCCCTTGCGGTAGTGCCAGATGCAGATGCAGGCTGCTGCACACAGGGAGGGGAAGAGAAAAAGAGAAAGAAAAAAAGCCTCGGGAAAAAATCGAGCGAGTTAAATTGCGTCTTGACAGGGCAGTTCACTGGAGATTCACCAATAGTTGACTCGTAACTAGTTGCACCGTGCGACTCGTGGCTTTTTGATGGGAGACCTGACCTGGGGGACCAGCACGGCCCATCTTGGCATGCGAGAGAAACCGGGCGGGGAGCAGTGTCTTGCTCAGACGAAGACGCTTTGCCGGTGCATCCGGTGTTTTTGCATGCAGCAGGAGTAGGATTCCCCCTCAGAGTCTGTAGGTACTGGAATGCTTATTATTAAACATTCCGCAAGGTACATTCTGTCTATTGGTGTGACTGAGATCATCGCTCTCACTGTTCCAGTGTGTCTGGTGACGAGACTTTTCGCCTGTGCTCCCTAAGCGAAGGGCCCAGCACTCCCCTTTCCCCCCGCCCCTGGGGAACCATGGCCGGAAAAGGGCGACGCGATTCTGTCGCCATTAGTGGGTAATCTAAGACCTGCATCGTCGCACCCTTTTTCCCTTTCGCCCTCGAAATTCCTCTCGCGTGTTGCTTTCCGGTATCTGAGTTTCGCCTGCCCTGGTCTCCGGATTGCTAGGCGATGTTTCATAAATGGCTAACGGAAAGCATGTTAAATTCCCCGTAGCCAGAAATCAGGGGTAACCCATGCCTAGGCGAAGGCTAGACTTGCAGGGATCGGGATAAAAGCACGTGGGGTATTATCAGGAAGGACGTACGTGCGCTCGATATCGCGGTAGAGCCAAGAGCAATATCTTGGGAAAATGCCGGGAGAAGGGAGACTCGCGGTTCAAGTTCTAATTATTGCCGTGGAAAAGGGTTCTGGATACCAATAGTATGTAACAAGATGCTTAGTCTGCCCAGACATATGGCGCGTACATTCTCCGCTCGCACTTGATAGGTACATTTCTGGTACTCGACCGCGGTGATCGATCATGATTGCCCTCTTGGCAGCCTGTCAGGGAAACTCTATTTGGACAACCCGGGCCAGCAGCTACGTTATGGCCAAGGGCAAGGCTAGCGAGGCTCCAAGGGAACAACAACAAATGCAAGCACAAGAGTCAATAGTAGAGGCTGCATTGTGTAAGCGGCCGAGCCTTAAAAAGGAATGGGCAAGTAGAAGTCTTCAAGGTGGCCTCCTCCAGAATCAAGCCTTCTGACATGGGCAGCATCAAAAGGCATCTCCGTGTGTTATTCTCCAACCGCCCCCCCTCAGGTTCATAATTCTAGCTCTCCTTTTGGCCTGCGGGGCGTCCTAAGTCTTCCTGTTTCGCTAATTGGTGGCAGTGGTGGTAGCAAGTAGATAATGTATCATCAGTAACACAGCCCAAGCCACGTGGTGCTCGAGAATAACTCCATCGCAATGCAATAATTCCTAGTCAATCAATCATACACCGTCGTAAACGCATGACTCCGGAAGTCGTAAAAAGTGCCGTGAACTCCTAGTGCGGTTGCTGTAGCCGCAATTCTATTCCTTCGTTTCACCATAACCCGTGCCTCGCCTCATGATCTTGCTGTTCCAAATGTGCTAGTCGTAGCCGCTGAGCCGACTCTCTGATGAGACATCTGCTGGGCTTCCCATTGCTGTCGTTTGCGTCTCATCTCCTCGGCATCGAATGCAGGAATATCCGTTGAGCTTTGGTTGCCGCTTCGGCTTCCTGGTCTCAAATAGGAGAAGCCGTCGCGAAGAGTTCCATTGGAACGAATCTTCTTCAAACTTCTTTTCAGGCCAAGTGATCGCTCTCTGCTCGGAGTTGGAGAGCGGGCTGGAGAGGCTTCGGCCTCATGCCGCCTCACCATCACATCACTTGCGGCAGACGCCGTGCGAGACTGAGACTGATCTCGTACATTGCTACGTGACTTGATCTTGCGCAGCTCATGAGCAATCCGCTCGAGGGTGGTCGGGCCCGCCGATTTCGGAGTGGCCGTTTGGCCGTCAACAGGCAAGCAAGGCAGCTTTTCGTCTGAAGCCTTGAAGCTGTGAGTGCTGAAGCTGCTGCTCGTGCTTGGACGAGTGTCTTGGCTTTGGCTCGAGGTGCGGCTTGACGCAGACCCGAAGGAGATGCCAAAATCAAGCTTGCGTCGGCAGTCATCATCAAATTCGACAGAGGAGAAGGACGATGAGACTGGAGAGACAGCCATACTGGAGACCTCGTGGCATTCATCAAGAATGCTGGTGGCCGTCGTGAGATAGTTGTCAAGTATTTCTCGCAGCGATGGCCAGCCTGTGACTTCACCCGGGCGACGATGTTGCTGTATCAGACTGGTCAAGACGACAGGGCCTCTTCGCTCTACAGCCTGAATGTAACGGAAGAAGCCATTGCGCTGCTGAATCAAGATGGCCTGGGTGAGCTGCTGGGTGGGCTGGACAAAGTGACCAGCGGAGATGGTGGTGGGCGGGTAGAGGGTGTTCAGCATGGCTATACAGTTGGCCTTGTTGAATGGCTGCAGACACAACTCATTGATGAGCGTCCAGCGTCGAATACCAATGTAGACTTGGGTGTACAGCTGCTCGACCTTGCGCTCCTGCTCCTCGATGCCAACGACCCACTGCATGACTCCGGGATACTTCTTGGCCAACCGATTACGGTGACCGAGATCCTCGCGATGAATGCCGAGCTTGTCCAGGGCCGCAACCACCTCGCGGCGGCGACGGACTTCGAGATCCTTGAGATAGTCGAGAGCTATCAGAGCTTTAGGTAAATCCGCTTGCTCAAGCTCGGGTGGAAAGCAACGGCGAACAAATGAGGCGATAAAGCCAGGGGGGAGAGAAGTAGGCTGTGAAGCGAGCCCGGCGATGTGATGCATCAGTGTCGACTTTAGCTGGATGGCCGCTGTGTGGGCGACAAGGTTGCGCTGCTCCTCAATGGCGCGAGTGCTACCAGCCCTGTTACCCGACAGGGAGGCTGATGGCAGTGGGTGAGAATACAGCTTTTGGTTGGCGTTTAGCGTCTGTAAAACCCGCAACGGTAGGTCGTATGTGCCTGGAGAAGAGTCAGTCCCATCTGCAGCTGGCGGCGTTGGCGGTCATCAATAAACTAACCTGGGTACGCTAGCAGGTGCTCCAAAATCCACGGGCAGGACGATCCATCTGTCGACTCGGCGTTGGTGGGCGGTGAATCAGGTTTTGGGAGTGACGAGTGTCGTGGGAGCCGTGCATGGATATCTGAGAAGGCTTCCATAGTGTGGGGGAAAGAATAGTGAAGCAAGAAAGCTGAGAGCCTTTGAATCGGCTCTCTCTCTCGCGCGCACGAACGCCAGCAAAGCAATTGGCACCAAGTCGTTGACTCTTGGCTGTGCACACGGGTTGGAAGCGGCCTTGTTTATGGCTGCGAAGTGCCAAGTAATAGTCGACAGTCTCACTCACGGCTGGCACATTTGTAGAGTCGAAGTGGTGGACTTGTCAGCGGAAAAAGTTCGGCCGGCGACTAAGAGAAGGTGGATTCAAGGAGTATGCAAACAGAAGCGAACAAAAGAACAGTGAAGAGAGCGTGAGACGTGAGTGAACGGGTGGTATGGTGTATGGTGAGAAGGATCCTGGGGGGGGATGGCGGAGGTTATTATGATGGAAGGCTGGATATTTGGCGAATCTCCGTCAGCTTGGACGGCTGCCGCGTTTGTCGCTCAGACCATTGTCAGCATCTGGCAGGCAGGGAGAACGATGCTAGCCAGCACCGAACCTTCTTTGCTCTACTCAAGAAGGAATGTCTCTCGACCTGTCTATGGAGAATGGGCAAAACCTTTCAATGGGGCTGTCGCTCGGTTCCCCACCCCTGTTCGGAGCTTTTGCTTCGTGCGTTCTTATCCCGGACCGGGTCCTTGCGTGTACAGGGGGCGACGCGTCTATTCTGAGCATAACGGTGCCGATCATCCCTGAACACCAGCAACCAGGGTCCCTTGTCACCTGCAATAGCGCACTGGCGTCTCAGAGTGACATTTTTGGGCTCGGCGAGGCATGATGCTACCGCCACAGTAGCGCTTAGCGGGAATGCAATGACATGGCTACCATAGCGTGCACACACACCCACACACACACACCCACACTATGGTAAGGAGAAAACTGCAGACCTCTCCCCCCCTCTGGGCAGAGACGGGTGGGAATCTGGAGCGGCGTACCTTGCCTGGGCCTCACGCGTGCCACCACCATAAGCCATGCTCAGCTATCGATGCGGAAATCACCGTCAGTCTGGCTGATCTTGTCTACCCCTCCAAGGCCGCTTCATTCAGCCCACTACGCCCTACGAGGACGGTCGTGGGCCATGTCAGCAATTACACTGATAGAGTACCCCACTTGGAAACAATTACCGAATGTAGTAACTACTGAAGCCCGTCTGTCAGACATACCGAAAGGGCTAGACCATGGACTCAAAAGCTCCGTTCAGCGCCCAAGGCTGGTGGAGGAGTTCTTGATTCCGAAAGTTTCAGAGTTACAGCCCTCTAACTGGAGCAGTCCTGGGGATGTTATGACAGATGAGTCAGTGTCGTAGAGGCGTGTGCCAAATGAGGGGATCTTGGAGGAGGGCCAGCGATGCAGCGATGCTGCGTGAATACGTATGTGAATATGCCCAAGATGCGTCTTTCCCCACACTGGCCCTTGGCCATATTCGCCGCATGAGGTTTGTTGGCAAAAAATAATCATTGGCACAAGCACAATGCGGGCTTTGGTCACGACGATATTGTTTCTTCTGGTTGGCACAACCTCGGCTACATGTTCGAGAGAAGTACATGTTGACAAGCTTCGGCCCATTCGACACACGACAACACGGGTCAAAGCCGATGGTGGGTCTTCGGTACCAAAGTCTTGGGCTTGTTCTGTTGACCTAATATGGGGAGATTCGCCAGAGGTGTCAGATGAGAGTTTGTCAGATCAAGATTCAGTGACAGGTTGTTTGTGTCGATCCCCCACCTGAACCCTTCTGTTAGAAACTAGCGGAACGGAATGCATGCGCTCTGAGACCCCTGTGGTGCTCTCAACGGCCATCTCGAGGTATGGATACTGGGTATAGATTGAATGAATGGATGGCTATTATGCTCTCGCCTTCCGGATTCCTAAGCCTTGGCCACTCTTGCTAATTGATGCCAGGAGTGGATAATCGAGCGGCTGCACCCCCCCCCATCGGCGACTTGAAACAAGCAAAGGAAGCAATGGCTCGAGCGCCGAGGAGAATGGATGATTTCCTGAAGAATTGACCGTAAGCTAGGACTTACTACATCAGGAAATTCAATGGTGTACTATAGAGTAATTACCCATGAGCAGAGAGCACAGGACGTTGACAAGTTGTTAGTCTAAATGGGGAGCGAACATGATAGGCCGGTGTATAGTCATGTGATGTTCATGTGGGTCCGTTTCAGTGACACTTCCTGTCAACCATCTCATAGCCTCAGTCTGGCATTGGAGATCCGGATTCGGCTGTATGAATCAGATGAGGCCTTTCACGGCATGCGGCATCCGCGAGACAGCCAGAGCAAGTGGTCTTCTGCGTTGAATGTCAAGTGTTGAATAGATGACAACGAGTCCTCTACACGTGGGTACTGAGAGCAGGGCAGAAAGTACGATAGATTGCCACAAGGGCAAGCAGATCTGCAGCGCATAGGCAGCAGAGATTAAGTCAGCAATGACAGCTGACACGGTCGGTGGACAAAGCTCGGAGAGGGTGGCGGCTCATGCCTCCTGGCTCTGACCGTTGTCCTCTCCAGCTTCGTCGTCCTCTCCATCAGCCTCACTCATGGCCCACTCGCCCAAGAATCCTTCTTCCTTGACAGGGCTGACAAGATCCACCGAGTGTGCTTGGGCCCAATCAAGTACCCTAGAGCGAGAGATGATGATGGATGCCAGGGCAGATTCATCTTCCTGTGGCGTTGTCACTCCTCCATTGGACTCGTTGTTGGAATTCCTCTTCTTCCGCTTTGGTGGTTTAACTTCGCACACGCCCATCTCATTTAGGGCTGCAATAACATCCTCAGGTAGCATTCCGGTCCTGTCGCCCACTTCCTTGATTGTCATCTCCTCTTTGGCATAGCCTGTACGGGGTTTGCGACCATGTTCAAACACCTTGTGTTGATCGGCGTCGGCTGTCTGACTCATGAAGAAGCGGGCAACCCTCTCTGACCAGAAGCGTAGGTAGCTGCGACGGCCCATCGCGCTCAACGGCTTCTCCGGCCCGCCAATAGTGCCGCCTTCCCATTCCCAGCCGCTTAATTTGTACGAGACGGCCATGAGTAGCTGTCCGAGTTGACGGTGCTGGAAGGGGGGAAAGATCAGAATGCAGGCCAAGTTGTTGTTGTCCCACGACAGGTTTTCCTTGGAGAAGAAGCCAAGCACTTTGGTTTTGAAGAGCGACTCGTCAAAGGCCGAGACCGAGACCGAGCGCTTCCTGGCCCTTGCTCTGCTCAGCGGCGAGTTGTCGGCTGGGGTGTGTGTCAGGACGTAGTACTTGAATCCGCCTGTGTCGAAGAAAACACTCTTCTGCTCGAGAAAGAGCTTTCCGAACAGCGATAGGTTCTGGCAGTACAACTTCTCCTTCTCACCATCGATTTCCCACACCGTATACCCATCCCACTCGTAGACCTTGAAAGCGGACTCAGGCACGGGCCCCAACTGCTTACCATTTTGGCGCTGCTCTTGGTGACAGGCCAAATGCTGGACATAATCTGCTTCCTTGGTCGAATAGCGAAAACACATCGGACACACGTGCAGGCCAGGGCACGCGAGCTCGTCCTTGATTTGGCCGGCGTTCGTGCCATTCACCAAGACGCCGTTGCGGCCGTCATGGGCGGTGGCCTTGGCCGGGCACGGAACTAGACTCTCGGGGTAGGGAGAGTAATACCAGGCATCAAAGAGCATGTTCCCCAGAACAACCTTGTCGATGTTTCGGCTCAGCACTTTGAGCGAGGCGCGGTGATTAGGTGTGCTGCCCGGCACCTCGACGACGCCCTGCGGCCGCTCGACCATGGACGGCATGCTGAAGGCAAACAAGCCTGGTGGCCAGGCTGAATCATCCTACCTATCTCTATATGCAGTGCATGGGGTAGTTGGAAGATTATTAATGACCCCCCCCCCCACCAAGTTGATCTCGACTTTCGTTTCCCCCGACGCCACAGGCAAAACGCCGCCGCCTCTTGGCGCGCGGCCAAGCGGCCAGAGTGGCCAGTCCGCCCGCGTTCTTAGGAACAAAGACGAGAGACAGCTTATCTATCTATCCTCTTACTAGGACTTGCATTGAAAGACGCTCTTTATTTCAATCAGAACCAGTGGTATAAAAAAAAAAGGTTTGCTTCTCTTCTTCAGAGACTATAATAGAGAGAAAGAATGCTATAGATTGTCCTCGTTTGCGGGTCTGGTCGCGCTCTGTTTAACACCGCCAGCATGCTCGCGACCGTCAACGCTGCAGGCCTTGTGGGCGCCGTCTTCAGCCTCTTGCTCGCCACCGTGTTGGCCGACGTAGTCATCTCACCAGACACGCCGCTAAACCAGTTAGTGTCGTCGGCCAAGGCGGCGCGAGCGCGGGGGGCGACCAACGACGCGCTCAGCTACTTCGACGCCGCCATCGCCCGCGATGGCTCCGACTACCTGACCCGCTTCCAGCGCGGGGCAACCTACCTGGCCGCTGGACGCAACGCGCAGGCCAAAGCCGACTTCGACTCGGTGCTCAGGCTCAAGCCCGACTTCGACGGCGCCCTGCTGCAGCGCGCCAAGATCTCCGCCCGCAGCGCCGACTGGGCGGCAGCGAGACACGACTACAAGGCGGCCGGCGCCAAGGCTGCCGCTGAGCTGGCCTCGCTCGATGAAGCCGAGGGGGCGGCGTATCTTGCCGCCGAAGCGGAGAAGAAGGGCGACTGGGATGCCTGCGTCAACAATGCGGGCACCGCCATCATGATCGCCACGGCCGCGGCCTCGCTGCGCCAACTACGTGCTCGCTGTCGCTTCGAGCTGGGCGAGGTTCAAATGGGCGTTTCGGACCTGCAGCATGTGCTGCAACTCAACCCGTCGGCTGTCGAGCCACACCTCCAGATTGCGGCCATGCAGTTCTATATCTTGGGCGACACCGACGCCGGCCTGGGCAGCATCAAGCGCTGCCTGCACGCCGACCCGGAGTCGAAGCCGTGCAAGGCTCTGTTTCGCGAGATGAAGGCGCTCTCCAAATCGCTCGACCGCGTGTCCAACCTGATGGAGACTCGCAAATACACCGCTGCGGTTAAACTCCTCGTCGACCAAGGCCCCGACTCAACCAAGGCGGACTCGACAGAGCCAGAGCAAGGCATCCTCTCCCAAATTAAATCCAACATGGCCGCGCACACACCCGGCTACATACTCTCGCCGCCGTCAAGAGCGCCCTCGGCCCTGTACACCACCTTCCTCACCCACACATGCAGCGCCTACCAATCCGTATCGGCGCCGAAACGCGCGGCGCCATACTGCAGCGAACTCGTCCAGCTGAGCCCAACCTCGCTCCCCGCTCTCCTCTTCGAAGCCCAAGAGCACATGGACGCGGGCAGGTACGAAGCGGCCATCCACAGCTACCGCAGCGCGCTCGACCACCACCCGTCGGCGCGGGACACCATCCAGCCAAGACTCCAGGAGGCCCAAGTCGAGCTCAAGCGCAGCAAGACAAAGGACTACTACAAGGTTCTCGACCTGCCGCGCACCGCGTCCGAGCGCGAGATCAAATCGGCCTACCGCCGCATGACCAAGCTGCACCACCCGGACAAGGCGCGCGCCAACGGCGACATCAGCCGTGAAGAAGCCGAGAAGAAAATGGCGGCTATCAACGAGGCCTACGAGGTCCTGTCGGATCCCGAACTCAAGCAGCGCTACGACAGCGGCGACGACCCCAATGATCCCATGTCTCGTCAGGGCGGGAGCCCCTTTGAGGGCGCCGCGCCCTTTGGCGGCTTCCCCGGCGGCCATGGTGGCGGTGGCCAGCAATTCTTCTTCCAGCAGGGTGGTGGTGGTGGTGGTGGAAGAGGAGGGCACCAGCGCACCTTTAAATTTTCTACCGGTGGTAGTGGTGGTGCAGGTGGCATGCCATTTGGTGGATTCCCTGGGTTTGGCTGACTTGTTGTTTTTTAAATTTAGAATTAACCAAAAGAAACCCAAGCTTTTTCCATTCATGTGATCAATGTCATTATCAGATGCCCAGTGTATTTATTGCATTGTAGATTTAGGACTGGAGAATATAAGGCAGCGGTTAGAATGTGTAGGGCTGAGCTGGAAAATAAAAATGAAACGAAAGGAAAACGAGGCCGTGAGTATATTCCGGACTCTGAAAAGGCCAGAATATACCGAACACCCAACAATATTCGAGTGTGCTCCAGGCAAGTGTTGACCCGGAAGAAGGCGGAGGCGAAGGCGGAGGCGAAGGCGAGTTCCGCATACTCATGGATGACAATCAAATACATTGCGATCGACGCCGGCCTGTCCTGTATGGTTGCAAAGAGATGCAAGGTCCCAAGACTGGAGCGGCCAACTTCCTCAGCACAAAACGCAACACTCGGCACCCAACTCAGATTGACCCACCTGCAGCTTCGATGGAAACGCAAAATCTGGTACGTACGAGGCCACCTGCTGTCGTCGCGAAATTCGCGTCTTTTCCTCGCCAGGTGCAGTGACCCGTACGAGAGACGGCCGCTTTCTCAGCCACTTGACCGAGCAAGGGAGAGGCTGATCGGCGTCCTCGTGGCCCGAGTTGCCGGTGTCCGTCATGCCACACCCAAGCTGCGTCAATTAGGAATAAAGCATAGCTTTCTTATTCTTCTTCTTCTTCTTCTTCTTCTTCTTCTTCTTCTTCTTCTTCTTCTTCTTCTTCTTCTTCTTCTTCTTCTTCTTCGTCGATGACTTCTTTGACAACGCCTTGCGGGAGGCAAGCGCCGATGAGCTACAACACGGGCTTCACCATCTGCAGAACCAATCGTATCATACCTCGTCTATAAAAGGCTTCGTCTGTCATTACCTACTCACTGCACAGTGTTGGCGTCAGGGCGCGAGGGTAAAACGAACAAGGCAGAAGGGAGGCGGACAAGACATCTGATCATTCATTGCCTTGATCAATCTAGCTAGAATCAATCAGGTTTTCCTTTTTTTTTGACTGTCGGTCAGTTCTTTGCCGACCATTGCCCGCATACGCCCTGGATTCTCCCCAGGCCTGCGTCTGTCTAGTGAGTGCACAATGAATGCATGTCTCGGCTCATTCAACTTTGACATGTTAAAAGTGGTTTTTCGCCAGGACAAGACTTGACAAGCCATCTTCCCAAGCCCTCGTCTTGCCCTATCTGCTCGGTTGCGGTAGGCCCAGGGTGACAGATGTGATAACATCAAATTAGGGCGCCCGTCACCAGCAGTAATGCTTCCCCACCCATCCAGCAGGAAGATCTTGGCATGGCATGGCTTACGGACTTCCTTGACGCTCCAAGCCGGCGGTGCAGTTGTTGTCCCACCAATTGAGGACGAGCGAGTCCAGGTACAAAGGCCGCAGCTGTCCTTGAACGTTGGCATAGAAACTGAGGGCAGACAGCTGAGTGAACTCGCGGCTGAACTGGATGGATTGAAGCGAGCAACTTGCCGTGACGTTACTACGGCATGGGGCCAGGCTAAAGTGCTGAGTGGCCACCGCCTCGTCATCCTGCCCATTGTATCGATATGCCGTTGCAACAAAGTCACAGGTGTGGTTGAGGTCCAAGTTGACGTTATCACACTCTGCATACGCCGATTCTGCATTGAACCAGAAGGAGCTGTTGGCGTTGCGCGGCCCGGCGCCAAAGGAAGCGCCTCGTGGAATGGAGCCCGTGTTGTGAGATGGGCTATTGATGCCTCCATCGTTGAGCCCCGGGATGTACCAAGCGAGAAAGGGCGCGTCGTGAGGACGGTACGGCTCATTCGGTGGCGGTCCGTAGGTCCAATCAATGGCCCAGACGAAATGGTTCATGAAGACACCTCTCAGCTCAAAGGGAGGGTGGAGCTCTGTATCATTAGCTGGGAAGGAGGGCACAGGCAGATCATCGAACTAAGAGATAAGTGTTAGGGCAATTCGTAGCAGGACACGGCGGGTAATTACCGACCGAGATCTCAAAAGGTCCAGACTCGCCGCACTGGGTTGGTGAAGGAGTGGTCGAGCCTGTGTTTGACACTACCGCGCTGCTTGCTGTAACCTGGACGGCGGTAGACGTGGTGGCCGATGGATAGCCTGGTTCAGTCACACCCGGTGTCGCTGGCAAAGCCATTAGCCACCATTTCGGTGGAAATCAATTCTCACTTACTCGTAGTATCCCACGTAGTGTAAGGAAGTACCGTACTTCCGTCCCAATTATTACACCAACTGCCAAAGCCAGGGGCTGAGATCAAAGTGCAAGTCTGTCGTGGGGCAATGCGTCCGGTGATGGTGGGCTCTATGGCTGCTGTTGGAGTTACTGTCATTTGTCAGCGAGAATCGATAGGGGGCCCAGAAAGTGCCCTACCTGTTGTCGAGTAGCAGGTAGCAGTGGAGGTCACGCCAGGCCCGCCCCAGTTGTTGCACCAGCATCCATAGTCCTTGTAGCAAACCCGCACGCACACGTCCCCGCAACTCTCTCGGGACTGGCTTTCTCCTGTAGCAGCAGGTTGAACTTCCGAGGACAACGCAGCAGTCGCTGTTTCCGTCACCACGACGTCGACTGTCACTGTGGACGAGTACTCAGCCGTGCTCAGAGTAAGGACGCTGCTCTCTCCGCGCGAGCTAGTGTTTGCCAGAGCATAAGGAGGAGAGTCGGAAGAAGACACGTCAGTAGCAGCTGAGACCATAGTACCAGAGGCTGATGCAGGCAGCGGAGAGACAGTACGAGTCAGTGTGCCGGTGGCAGACGGGTGCTGTGCTTGGGAATGACTTGTGCGTGCTGAAAGCGGGTAGACGGTCACCAGGGTTGTACCAACAGGCCAATTATCCCCAGTGGGAATGATGCCCCATCTTGTCGTGGGCCGAGTCTCGAACCAGTAGACGCCATCAGAAGCCTCCGTCACCGCGAAAGCAGGAGCTGTGAGCACGTGGGTGTGAACAGGTAAGCTTGTTGGAGCACTTTCCGACACTGGGCGCAACTGGCTCTGCTCGATCTCGTACTCGGTGTCAATCGAGGCATCAGAAGCAGCCTGAGAAGAGACGGCAGCCGGGTTGTAGTCAGCTATGGTGACTGTGGGAGGAAGGCGAGTGATGGTGATGTACGAATAGACGGTAGAAGGAGTGCATTCAGATCTGAGAGGCCCGGCCCCGGGTCAGTGCCCTGAGCCCACAAGACAAGCAGCCAGACTTACGCAGACGCGGCTTGTCGAGCAGGCAGAACTGCAACTGCAGACGCTGTGGACAGCAGTGGCCCAAGCAGGGCAATGATCATGAAGATCCACATCTCGGCCGGCTCGCTCAGTGGTGATGGCTCGTAGAAGGAGAGCAACTGAACGGGCCAAGAGATGAGAGAGGGGGCGAGAGGAAAGAACGACTGGGTGGGTAATGGGAAAGAGCAGAAGGCGAACAATAGATTATGAAAGACGATGAATGAGTGGAAGCCGCTGCTGGGTTGACAAGCAAGTCAAGGGGAGCTGAAGGAATTGTTTGTCAAGGAGCTGAAGAGGGCGAATAGCTGCAGAGGCAGAGAGGAGAAGTGAAGGGAAGTGGAGCCAGTACGAAGAGAAGAAAAAGAAAAAGAAAGAAACTCTCTGTGTGTTGCCAGCTGAGCCTCAGGGAGCAACGGAGCAACGGCAGTAGCAAGGGAAGGTGCAGCTGTGTTGAGGGGAGGGGAGGGGAGGGGTGGGGTGACTCGATTCTGTCATAGACAACGCCCACAGGCAGAATTCGAACAGGGCGTCGCTCAGCAACACACGCGGCCCGTGAGGTCCAGACAGGTCCCCAAGTTCTCCTGCTTCATCATCAAGACGTCGAATGATCACTTGGCCAGTCTTGGTATACAGCACAGAAGCTCGATCAAGAATTCCTCATCACGGGCCTCAGCCTTCCCGGTGTACGCAGCCTCAATACAGCTGTCTGTTGCCGATGGTGAGCGGCAGAGGACCGGCCCTCGGTCCTCCACGTGGAGTCCAGGTATGAAGATTGTGGGTCGCCATCCTTGTGGCACGGTGAGTAATTTCAAAATTTCACAGTGTTTGATATCTTGTGGAGATGAGCTTACCTTCCCTCCTCCTTGCTCGAGGCAATACTCAACCACGCTGAAGTTGGCTAAAATCAAAGTCTAGCACGGAACCAAGAGGGCAATACTCTACCACGATCAAGTTGGCTAAAAAAATCCAAGTCTAACACAGAACCAGGAGGGCAATACTCTACCACGATCAAGTTGGCTAAAATCAATGGCTAAAATCAAAGTCTGGCACATAACCAGGAGAGTTATGGCCGGGGAGAATGCGTGTCCAATTCGATGCCAAAAGTTAAGGTGATGTTCCAAATTGGACGGGTACCTGCGTCGTTGGATACAAGGCAGAGATGGCTGTGTCACAGTCTTGGGTCAAGCTCCACCGAGGCCCGTCCTTAATGACGGGACCAGAAGCTGTGTAGGCAGAACTTGCAGGCCTTGGATATGTGCGTGGAACCCAATTGCAACGGCGCGATCAGACGGATCGCGGGATGGTACGACTGTTTGGATGAGTCGATCTCGGGTATTGCTTGGGCAAGCGCATATGTCGATGGCGGAAATGCTCTGGATCACATCTGCAAGGTCGCACCTACCTGCATGTCACACGGCCGTCCCCTATGCGGATTGCTTGGTCTGGAGAAAATATAAAATGTATGCAAGCTGGGCCATCAGGTAAAATGTATGCAAGCTGGGCCACAAGGTAAATATGAAAGCTGGGCCACAAGGCTTGGCGAGCCAAGCATGAGTCAGGCCAGCCTCAATTAAACTAACTTAGACTAAGCAGAATTGGGGTATGCCCACGAACTGGCGCACGAGATGTTAAGAGGCGACAGTCTTAGAAGCCCTTCATCAATTCATGAGTATATAGTATGCAGACCGAGTCAACGCTGCTGCCAACCGAAGAAGAGAAGAGTGACATCCGCTAATCCAAGCCAATAACCGTCGTCATCACCGCCTAGGCCAAGTCAGAATCCGAGGCAGAACGCTAGCAACACAATGCATCTGGTGCCGAAGGTAAAGACTGTCAAAGGGTCGTTATGTCGTCAGATAAATTGTAAAAAGTATAAGGGTATCACTGAAAGGCTGTGGTCATGGTTATCTCAGAATCATCGAGGCCAGCTGATCGTCGTACTCCGTTGCAGTAGTCGGAGTGAAGAAGTGGTCTCCAAGTCGTAGCTGTCACTACCGTGCTGCGGCAGCTTCGCCGCTGGTGGCCACGGCAACGAGAGCATCAAGTCGGTTCATATCGCCATTACTGGAACTTCTCTCACTGAAAGAAGTGGTACGTTCGCGCGCGGAGCGCTCGTTATAAGGCGACCGCATGTGAGCAGGGGGCCCAAGACAAGCCTTGGCATCATATTAGCACTGGTGGCCGTCATTGAGCAAAGTAGTAGTAGTAGTGGTAGTCTGGCTTACATTCTGCTGTGAATCCGGGGCGATCATGGCATGCGGAGGGTCCATGTATCCGCTGCTTGGCAGGATGATCGGATGAACATCCACAGCTGACGGGCCAGGCGTGGAAATGCCATCGCTGCTGCTCGAGTCTTCGGGCGAAGTGCGGGCGGCGACAGGAGGCACGTTATACCAGCCTTGGCGTTTTGACCGTTGAGCAATGGAATGGACTTGAAGTGCCTCGTGCGCAATTTGCTGCTGCTGTTGATGTTGCTGTTGATGTTGCTGATGGTGTTGATGTTGTTGTTGCTGATGGTGTTGATGTTTTTGTTGATGTTGTTGTTGATGTGGTTGATGTGGTTGATGTGGTTGATGTGGTTGATGTGGTTGATGTGGTTGATGTGGTTGATGTGGTTGATGTGGTTGATGTTGCTGTTGCTGTTGATGTTGATGTTGCTGTTGATGTTGCTGATGTTGCTGTTGATGTTGATGTTGATGTTGATGTTGATGTTGATGTTGATGTTGATGTTGCTGTTGATGTTGCTGATGTTGCTGATGTTGTTGTTGATGTGGTTGATGTTGATGTGGTTGGTGTTGATGTGGTTGTTGTTGATGTGGTTGTTGTTGATGTGGTTGGTGTTGATGTGGTCGATGTGGTTGATGTTGCTGGTGTTGCTGGTGTTGTTGGTGTTGCTGGTGTTGCTGAGTGCTTGGGACCGGGGGAGGCGGACCCATCTCAGTTGGCCGACCAGGTGCAGTTGTTGGGGTAGCGACATGGCGGATTTCCTCGATGGTTTGCTGACCCCACGATTTGGTGCTGGCAACGGGGCCCTGCTCGTCGAGTCGAGGGTAATTGCTGGGCTTCGTGGCCTGGGAATGCGAAGAACTGGGTAGGGACGGACTGAGCTGTCGCCTGGGAGGCGTCGATGGCCGGTACTGCACTTGGTCGAAGCTTTCGATGCCCGGCAGTCGCTGAGCTTGGCCGCTGGCAGCAGTGGCATGCGGTGCAACCGCCGGCTGGGGCGCATCCGGGGTCTGCGAGTACGTCAAGCTACTCGTAGCCTGTCGGCCGTAGGGATAGGCGGCGGCACCAGTGAAGGTGGAAGCATGCCAAGTTCTCCGTCTCCAGTCCTCGGCCGGTGCGCCCTGGTAAGATGAAGCCAGGCTGAAGTGGGATGCTGTCGGGCTTGCGTGAGAGCTTGGGAGGGCCGAAGCGCTGGAGCTGGGCGGGCCCATGGGCATGGCATGCGTGGGGAAGGGAAACGGCGGCGGAGGCTGTTGGTGATAAGGATGGGGCCCGGATGGCACGGAAAGCCGGCGACCAGGAGTTCTCGCGCCATAGCCAGCAAGGCGAGAAGCCGACGATATTGGCGAGCCCAAGGACGACGACCCAAAGCCTGGACTGCCTGGAGCAGCCGACCAGGTTGCAGATGTCGGAGTGCCTGGGCCACCTGGAGAATGCTGGCCCAAGGTGTGGTATTGAGCAGGTGGCGTGCTGGGAGGCTCGAGCCCGAGTTTTGGTCTGCTCGAGTCATTTGCCAGCAGCAGAGGAGGCGGTCTTCGCTTTGCTTCGGTGACGGTGCTGTAGTTGGACGACGTTGACCCGATACTCGACGCCGACAAGTTCCTGCTGTGGCCTCTGCTGTGGCTGCCCGTGCTTCCCATGGTGCCGCTTCGAGGGCGGGGCCCCTGGCGGACCCTGTCGGTGCGGATCTGACGCTGGAAACGGGTGCCGGTGGCGGCGAGGGAGTCGGTGGGGATCTCTTCGTTGACGTGCACCGTCTGGGCGTGTTGGCGGAGATTGTCGAGGCGTGAAAAGCGGCGGTTGCAGTGGCACTGGAACGGCCGCTCTCCCGTGTGCTTGCGAATGTGGCGGGCGAGATGCTCGCTCCTGGTGAAGCTCAGATTACAGGGCGGGTAGCCGGTGCAGAAGAAGCGCTGGCCCTTCTTCTTGCGCGCGGCCGCGTCTGCATCTGCGTCGCCATCGACGCCGCCATCGTCGCCATCCGAGTCTTTCAGGGTGTCGACGTCCATTGCGTCCGAGGCAGCGACGCTTCCCGACGTGCTCGGCCGCGAAGAGCCGGCAGGATCGTCGTTTGACGGCCGGTCAGCTGGCGTAGGCGTATTCTGCCGTGAGCGAGGAGGCCGCGCCATGTCCGACGGCTGCTGGTCTGCGTGGTCGGGCGTCCGGCTGGTTGGGAACTTGGGCGCACGAGGAGTGGTTGGTGTATCCACATCCTCGGTCGACGACTTGTGGCTGGCCATGTCGTGGACCACCAGGCTCGAGATCGCTGCCATTGCCAAAATGGCCGCCAGCCTTCTGTCGGCGGGAGCCGGGTGGCAAGAGTCGAAGCGCGCGAGGATGAGTGACGTGAGGCTGAAGAAGACCAGCGCTAGGTGTGGTAGCACGTCTTACCACTCGAGACGCCGTTCCTGGATGGTGGCCAAGGTGCCAAGGCTTAAGGCAGGCGAGGGTGGCGAGGGTGGTGGCGTGGGGTCGAGGCTTCGGAGACAACGCGCAGCGGCTCGGAGGGTCATCGGGTTGGGGAATGCAGCACCATCTGTCTGTTCTGGCAGTTTGAGGATGACAGCGACGATGATGACACCAGCCGGGGAGGGATCGAGGGTGATGCCGAGGAGGCGAAAGGGTGGGTGGGTGAGTTGCGAATAGGCGGGGTGGCAGGCGGAACGACGGCGATAGCGGCAGAAAGAAGCACGTCGTGTCGATCTAAGCCGCTAGCCGCTAGCCCGCCGACTGCTGGGAGCACAGACCGCCGCCGGGAATGGAAAACCACGTGCAACGTGGGACAGGCGACGGCGGCGACGAGAGCGGCCGATGGCTTAGTGAGAGGGGAGAGAGAGAGAGCGCGAGAAGGTGGGCGAAGGGAGCACGGGCCAGTTCATCCACAGCAGACCCAGACACTCGCGGGGGAAGGAGAGTGAGTGAGTGAGTGAGGATTGATTGAGTGAGGAATCCGCGGCTGAGCATATGGCATTTGGCGGCAGAGTGTGTGAGTGTCCGTCCAAGTTAAGGCAGTGCCCAGGGCAGGCCCAGGGCATGGAGAGGACCAGGCTTCGGCCCAAGCGGCGCGCTGGCCACCGAAAAGGAGCCCCCAAACGAGGGGCATGCAGCAAGTGCTCTCCCTATCACGAGAAGGCTGTTGCGTCGATTTAGGTAAAGACCAGCAGCCGAGATGGCGCTAGGGATCGGATTCGGGGCAGCGTCCAGTTAAGAGAGCGGCGGGCCAAGTGGCCCAGCAAAGCTAAACGGTTTCAGGGCAAGGTTCAGGGCACAAAATAAGCCTCTTTGCGCATCCTCCAGGGCCCGATCAGCACCAACTTTTCCAGGCTGCTACGGTGATGATGTGCAGCAGGCCTCTGCGACGCCTGCAGGCCAGCCACTCAGGATGGAAATGCGGGCGGCCGTCCAGCCAGTGAGTGACCAAGGCTGCTCAGCAGCAGCTGCTGCCACCGGCACAAGTCGCCCAGGCGCATCTCCGTCCTGCCTATGGCTGTCGTGTCCGGAGTACGAAGATTGTTAGGTGGGTGGGTGCCTGCGTGGCTGTGGGATGTGCGTGCTGGCCTCTAGCGTGGCCGATTCCCGTGGTGCGTAGTGGCCGATTACCCTGATGCCTAGTTAGTGGCCGATTGCCTTGATGCGGCATGCTGGCGGCATGCTGATGGCACCGATTATTGATCATTAATGCATCCTCACCGCCCGTCTGAGGGGCACCCATTCGCAAGAGTGGACAGCTGACAGATGCAGCCGATCACATGCCTCAGTCGTCTTCGGACATGCAAACCCCCCCGTGGGAAGAGGGCTGCAGGTTCAAGAATCTGATCCTGCTCGTCCCTCTGTGCCATTGGTCTCTCGGATCTGCCGACGTACGCCCAGCCGGTGTATAGGTGATCACGGAATGAACACCTGACATCCTTGGCGGGGGGGCTGGCTTTCTACACGTATGTTGGCGGGAGAAGAACTAGGCGGCTACCTGGCCAGACATCCCACGCGAGTGCCTGCCCAGTAGTAAATGCAGCTCCCCTGCCTGCTTGCCCCACGGCCACATTTGCATTCGTCTTCTGGATTATTTATTTACTGTGTGCGTGCGTGCTGCGTGCGCGCACTGGGTGCAAATCCGGAGAGGGCTGGCGGTCCCCCGCAGTCCGAAAATTGCTTGCATGTTCCCCACCATCCAATGATCAACCCACGGCTGTACCTGCATGTGGCTAGTGGCCGGAAGATCTCATCAGTTGAAGACTCCTTTTTTTGTTTGCCCTTCCACACGCTGAACTCTTCGCCTCGGAGAATTTGAATCACGTAGAATTGATCGCTTGCCGGCCCGCTGAACGTTGGGCAGTGCTTGCCGCCTGCTGGATAGAGATTGGGTGATTTCGCAGCATCCGCGGGAACATCGCACCGCCGAGTGACGTCAACAATGCAGCGGTGAGACTTCGCGAGCCCTACTCTGGGAGCAACTGGCGACGATTTCAGTTGAGGTGAGGTGGGTTGTCTGCTCAGAGTCTGCGCCCCAAACTTTCTGCCATTGTGGGCAGAGAGCGTCGGTCGACAGGGGGGGGGGACCAAACAGGAGGACAATGGCTGGGCCGGTGATGTCGACGTCCAACTACATCGACATCGACTCGCTCACTTCTGACGAGTTCTCGCCGTATGATCATGCGGCCACGTTGATTCAACGGTCCAACAACGCCGCCGACACCGCCATTGACTTGAACACACCCCTGTCACGGGCGCTCTTCGATTTGCAAGAGATCGACTCGCACATCCACACGCTCACCTCTCACTCTGCTCTTGACATCTTGAAATACACCCGCACGCAGAATGAAGCGGCCCAGACCATCCTCGACAAGGTCGAGGAGGAGCGAGGCCGACTCAACGCCAGCCAAGCCAGGCTGCAACAAGAAATCCTTGGTCGCTACGAGCGGGCTAACACGGTCAAACTGAATGCCATCCGGAGTTGGGAAGTGCTTCAGCTCGGTCGCCAAGTGCAGCGAGTCCTCAGCCTTGGCCGTCAATTCGAGACCGCAATTGCCGACTCGGGGCTTGGCACAGGCCGAGGGGGCAAAGAAGACCACCAGGCACTTGTCAGAGCAACGAGGCTGATCCTAGCCTTTCGCGAGCTCATGGCAGGCGCTGCAGGCGCTGAAGTTGGCCGCGTCAATCTCGTCAAAACCGTACGCGGTCGGGTTTTTGAGGATGGCGAAGCCAAGGTATTGGACTTTGCGCGCCGAACCGTCAGGGAGTTTGCCATGAGCAGCAGCAGTCTGGCCGGGTCGACGGCTTCCAATGGCAGCTTCAAAGATGGTGAGGGCAACAGCTCCCGCTTTAGGAGCGCCTGCCACATTCTCTACTTGCTGAGTCCTGCGCCACGGATAGATGGAGCAAAGATGAGCGAGTGCGATTTTGAGCCCGAGTATTTGCTCCGCGCGCTGCAAAGCTACCTGCAATCCGCCATCACATCCAGCTCGGCGGCTATTGGGAGGGCCCTGGCGCAACTGCCGCTGTTGGAACGCACCATGGTGGAGGTCAGTGCAAGATGCCAGAATGTGATTGCACTTGAGACGCTCCTAGGAGGAATCACCGCGCCATCGCATCCACTGCTGCTTCAGCCCCCCGCCGCCGCGTCCGAGGAGCAGGACTTGGACATTGACGATGATGGCGATGATGATGACGGGTCCGATGACGCATCCGCGTCTGAGCAGCGGCCCGGAAATCTTCTCCGGCTGCTCCTGCAATCCCTCGACACCTCGTCCCTGCCCTCATACTTTTGGCGCTCCTTGGCGTCGTCATTGACAGCCCGCGTACAGGAAATCCTCAACCGCGGCGGTGTGTCTGCACGCACGCTTCGAAGTCAAAAAGAAGCTGTTCGTCAGGAGATCAGGCAGTGTGTGATGCAAGGCTCCAAGGCACCACAAATTGCGGCGGCTGGCAGCACAGGGGCAACGGAGGAAGGAGCGCATAGCTGGGAGAGAGAAGCAGCTGTGATGGTGGGTAGTGTAATGGCACCGCTTGGACGATAGCAACGAGTAGTGTGATGGCGCTGCTTGGACGATACCAACGAGTAGTGTGATGGCAATGCTTGGACGATAGCAACGAGTAGAGTGATGGCGCTGCTTGGACGATATCAACGAGTAATGTGATGGCGCTGCTTGGACGATATCAACGAGTAATATGATGGCGCTGCTTAGACGATACCAAGGAGTAATGTGATGGCGCTGCTTGGACGATACCAACGAGTAGTGTGATGGCACTACTTGGACGATACCAACGAGTAGTGTGACGGCACTGCTTGGATGATACCAACGAGTAATGTGATGGCGCTGCTTGGATGATACCAACGAGTAGTGTGATGGCACTACTTGGACGATACGAACGAGTAGTGTGATTGCACTACTTGGACGATACCAACGAGTATTGTGATGGCACTGCTTAGACAATACCAACGAGTATTGTGACGGCACTGCTTGGACGATACCAACGTGCTGCTAGTGAAGAGGGAGAAGCTGCATTCGCATTCGCAAATGACTAAAAGAATGTTTAGTACTGTGCTGTTTGTACATCGACCACCGTGTCTCGGCGTACTGGCCTCGTCACGACAGCCAGCCTCTAGCCTTTTGCCTGGCCTTGTGGTCGGCCAAGGACTTTGCATCCTCCTCCTGTATCTGCTTAATGGCCAGATCCCTCTTGTAGTCCTGGACCCTCTTCTCCTTGAAGTATTTGATCTGCGCTCTCGTCAGTAATGATTCAACAACGCACCTGCCGCTTTCTATCTAGCTCTGAGACAGACAGACATACCCACGTCTTGGCACAGTCCCGCTCGTACACAGCCACTTCCTGCGTGCATAACCTCCTCGCCTTGTCGTCCTCTGCGATCGCATCTAATATGTCGTTTTTGTCGAGACAGCGGAAGAAGAGGTCCCGCGATTCGTAGCACTGTTCCCGCGCGTTCCGGTCGGGGGCAATGTAGCCGCCATCTTGTGACTTGGGAGCCGAGGATGTGACGGGCGGAGACGAACTGCCGGTCAGCCAACCAGGCAGTCCCCAGACCATGCTGGCTGGTTTCGATGGAGAGACTGCGGGTGCGGGTGCGGGTGAGAGTGCGGGTGCGAGTGCCGGCGCGGGGTTGGAGAGGGATCGACTTTAAGCAGAGACTGCCAGGCCGCTCGCATAGAAAGCGGGACACAGTTCAGAAGGAGCGAGTGAGACAGAGATTCAGCAGGTGCGTGTATAGCAAGGTCGGAGCTCAAGCAATATACAAGAATTTAGGCGCGCGTCTACCGCCAATAAGACGCTAAAGGCCTAAGTTCTCTTAACTATATGTGTCACCAGCCGCTCACTCGCATTTGCTCTTCTGCCTTGCCTCACATGCCCTTTCTCCACGACACAACCGCAATACTGCCTGTTGCCTCAGCCGCCATGAACGCTCTACGCGCGCAACGGTGACGGGCTATTCCTCCCTCTGGTCGCGGTCGCTCCTACCCCATCTCGATGACCATCCCTTCCGCCCCTTTGCCGCGTCTCACCATCAGAACACATGCCTCCTCGGCGACGGCGGCCTCCGCGCGCTGGCGCCTTGACTGAACTGCCGCCTCTGCGCATCCTCCGCTCCATCCTCCTGCTGCAACTCTTCTACTATGGCGCCGCCACCGTTCTCATCGCCTTCACCGTCCTTGTGCTCGGCCGCCGCTTCGACTTCGGGCTCATCTTTGACTGGCGACGCATCCGCGGCGACATCACCAGCGGCTGGCTCGTCGGTGCTGTTTGGTTGTTGACCGGCTTCTTCACGTAAGTTCAGGCATGGCAGCGCAAGTCTCCGGCTGGTTCTGACGCTTGCAAACAGTGTCATCCCCCTCCTCTTGCTCATCTCCCGCTCCAAACTCGTCCCCGACTTCGCCCTCACCATCCACTTTATGCACCTCCTCATCACTTCCTTTTACACAAGATCAATCCCTACAAATTTGCTTTGGTGGATGTTGCAGCTTGGCAGCGCGGCGTTGATGGTTTTCTTGGGCGTTTGGGCTTGTCGATATAGAGAGATGCAGCCGATTTCGTTTGGTTTGGGCGGTGCCGGCAAGACAGCAGGCACCGCTGCCACTGGAAGAGAAGGGGGAGGGGCAGGGGGAGGTGGAGGGGGAGGGGCTAATGAGGCGGCAATTGCAGGAGGCGATGATAATATAAGAGTCGGACACGGCAGTGGAAGACAGCAAGGCCCAGGTCTGAGCTACGAGATGGTCCCTGTCAAGGAGGCGGATGAAAACGTATAAACCGAAAGCGAATCCAAATGACCATCTCTTTCCAAAGAAGCAACAATAGTCCATGTCTCTACAGCTGATATCTGTCGAATATGGTTCCCCATGGCGCCCTTCACCAGCGAATTGCACTGACCATCCATAAGACGACCAGCCAGCCAGCCAGCCAGCCAGCCAGCCAGCCAACCAGCCGACCAAGACGGCCAAGACGGCCAACAGTCAAATTCAAAGACGGCCATATATGGTGTCCTCCCTCTAGCCTATTCAAAGCGAAAACCAGGGTATCCCTTTGTCTTGAAATCAGCAATGATGGCTCGGAAGCGAGCCAGGCCGCCAAAATACGCGCGCGGTGCCCTCTTCTTGCCGGGGATGTTTTCACCAAAGAACCACGACGGTGTCTTGGAGAAGAGATTCGGCTCGGCTGTCTTGATCAGCTCCTGCTTCCATTCCTCCTCCGCCTCGCGCGTACTCTCGACCAGACCGCTTGCCCCAGCGCCCTTCTTGGTCCGCACCTCCTCTGCGTGCGCGATCAGATCGGCCACGAAACGAGCGGTTTCCTCGGCAGCAGGCGCCCCATTGGAGAAGGGTGCGCCGGGCCCGTTCACGAAGAGCAGATTGGGGAAATCAGAAGTCGCCACGCCCACGTTCACCCGCGGCCCGTCGGCCCAGTGACTCTTGAGCGTTTTGCCGCCGCGGCCCGTGAAGGCGATGCGCTGGTAGCTCCCATCGAAAGCGTCGAAGCCGGTCGCCAGCACGATCAGATCCACCGCGTGCACTTTGCCGTCGGCCGTCTTGATTCCCTCAGGCACGAACGTGCTGATCGGCGTTTTTTGCACGTCTACGGCAAACACGTTGTCCTGATTGATGCGTTCGTAGTACTTGTCGTCCGTCAGCGGACGCCGCGCGAACCAGTCAGACGATGTCAACACCGCCGCCTTCTGCTCGTCCTTGACCGTCTCCTTGATCTTCTTGTGGATGAATTTGATCGCTTCCTTGTTTGCCGCCTCGTCGATCAGTAAGTCAGAGAAGCCGCCAAACAGGAAGCGGAAGCCGCTGCCTTCCTCCCAGAGATCCTGAAAGATCGTCTCTCGGTCCTCTGACGACACAGAGAATGTTGGCCGCGCGGGCTCGGCGAAGCCAAACCCGGAAGCGGATGTGAAGACCTGGTGCCAGATCTTGTCGTACCGTTCGTTGATCCACTTTCGCTCCTCTTCAGGCACCCGCCTGTACGCGGCGGGCAGGACATACTGCGCATGGCGGATGAAGTGCGTGAGCGTCTGCGCCTTCTCGCTCAGCGAGCTGACCAGCTGCACCCCCGACGCACCGCTGCCGATCACTGCGATCCGCTTGTTCTCCCACTCGATGTCCGGCGTCCACGACGAGCTATGCGTGACTCGGCCCGTGAACGTATCCAACCCAGGCAGGTCCGGCACATACTTGTTATGCACGATCCCAATCGCCGTGACCAAGTACCGCACGACAAACACCTCGCCCGTGCTCACTTTCACCCTCCACGTCTTCTTGCTCTCGTCCCAGGCTGCCTCTACAAGCTCTGTATTGAACTGGATCAGCCGATACAGGTCGTGCTTTTTAGCCACTTCCTGGAAATACGCCTGCAGCTCCGGCTGCAGGAGGTAGTTGTGCGACCACGGCGACTCTCGCAGCAACTCCTTGTCCCATGAATACCGATACACGTAGCTTTCCACGTCACTTCTGGCCCCCGGGTAGCGATTCCAGAACCAGGTGCCACCAACATCGGCACCGGACTCAATGCCCTTCACGTCAAGCCCGAGCTGCTTCAGCAGGTAGAGCTCGTACAGTCCTGCAAACCCAAATCCCACGACCAGGGCGTCGTGATACTTTTCCTCTGCTACACCAGCACCAGCCATGTTTGTGGATTTTGTCAGTTTTCTTCTCTTGCCTGTCTCAATCCCGTTTTCTCACCATCCATCCTCTCTTGCAGTGGGGATGGCATTTTATATAATTACCCATCATCCATCAAGACACGCAATCAATCCCGCCGCCTGTCCATCTTAACTAAATTGGCTCCATTTTCATCCTTTTCGCGCCCAAAGTCTGCCCCTGATTGACCCGTTGCAGGGTGGCGTCATTTATAGATAAATGATGTCGGATTTTAGAGCTGACTCACTTTGCGCGCTACCGCCGGGCGCGACTTTAGGTCTTGTATTCCATCCCTCATTTTCTGATTCTAACAACTGGTTTCGGCCACCTTGGCACTGCTTTGTTGGGCAAAATTCGAGCATTCCATTAATTACTAGGTGAGCCACCTTCGGGTATGGATGGTGTAAGGCCATTAGGCGGAAGACTTCCTTCCATCTCGGTAAGTTTTGGCGCGCTTACTTGTGTTGGCTACATAGTCCATTGAAGAGGCGGATACTCTGGCAGGTCACACCAACATTTTATCAATTAAGATACGGCCGGCTCCAGGTACCGTAGACTATCCCCATCGCGGACATGATGGCGCACATTATACGCATCTAGTTTATCAATATGCTCCTCATTCCCATTCTTCTAATAAACCTATCGTGCATGTGTACATCAAAGAGTGGATCTCTCTGCGAGTCTCTGATGTGGAAATTGAGAATCAAGTCCATGCCACAGATGTTTATCCTGCGACACACATGTATATTAACATGCTGAATAATGCCTAGGTTAGGCAATATTTCCTGCCATTTTAGGGTGTAGGGTTCCCCACCACTGGCATTCCGGGTGCTGACAGCCTATGCACGGTCAGCTTTCATTCAATCTGCGTACTCACACCACAGACAAATCTATCATCACAGCGTTGCTTACAGCACTGGAAGAGTAGATGGGAGGGCTTGGTGTGTCATGTTAACAGCATCTGTGCGTCTGCATTGGATCAGGCGTGAGTCTACATTGGATCAAGTGTTCCTTGCGATTCGCAGGAAAGCGAGAGTGTGCAAGGTTAAACGCCTGTCCAAGCGGACACAAAGCGGAAGAAATGGAGATTGAGATTTAAAGGTGACACTAACAGATCTACAGAACGGTGTGCGGCACCTCCATTTTGGTGAGTGATAGCATTTGAGCACGTACGGCTCTTTTGACCACTGTTCACATAATCTTCCCTTCCAAATTGGGCAATCATCGCTCCAGCACCAGTACTGCGCTGTATTGGCCCCCACCAATACTGTATTGCCAAGTGAAATGGGAGGGGGCTGACAAGGGTTATCCTGGTCTCATTCTTCTGCACTAACAATACAGCCATCGACCTTACTGTCTCGAGATGGATGCGACGTATTTCGCATCCCTCACACATATTCCATTCCCGACTCAAGCGAATAGTTTGCCTTGCAATGGAAACTTCCGATCTATCAAGGCCGCAAAGTGAAATGCAGCCGGTGTCAGCTTCATATAAGATAATCATACCATCAACCTTTTAGTATACATCTGCTGGCCTCCATCTATACAACAGAGTTTGACGGTACCGCCCGATCTTCATAATGTTGACCATTGCGGAGGTTTCCGGCCTCATCGCTGCAGCGGTGATGATAAGTATGTTCAAACCCCATCATCTTGCTGCTTTGCATCCCTAGTCCACACAGGATCTCCGCTGACAACGGTTGCAAGTCCAATACGTTCTACCCGCTGCCTTGGTCATCATTTTGGTCAAATATGCAGGTACAGAAAACAGTGCAGGAACATGGTACTGGCTCTCCAGTTATTGACATAGGAAGAATGTCTGATACGTTTAGGTCGGTCGTGAACCGCGTGATCTCGACAACCATCTGGCCACATGTGCTGCGCGCAGATGCTGTGAATGTGCACCATGCTCCCCTCCCGACCAAGATTGCAAGCTGGGGCTTGACATTAAGCGCTTTTCTGCTGGTTGTGGCCAGTGTCTTTGCGCCTCTTGGACTTCGAGACAGCATCGTGCCCGGCGAGTCGAGGTTGGTACAGTTTGAATACGTGCCAGATCGCGGCCCGTGGGGGAGGGTAACCATGCCTCGACCGAATTCCAAATTCACCCGATACTGCGAGTTTGGCCTCACAATCAACTGCCCTGGCCAGTATCAAGGCGTATACATGAATGAGACTGAGCCCGGACAGTGGATCAGTGTCGAGACCAATGCCGATTCTACAATTAACCTCACGATCCCCGAAAACTACACTGCCATGTTCAGCAGCGCCACTTCTACCCTAGGCAGTACTGTGTCTGGGCTCTTTGACATCCAGTATCGTCGCTGGAAGTTCGACCAAGGCGATATCCAGGACAAAGGGCAGCCCTTTGTGAGGGGTGATAGCCGCTATATTCAGAGTCTGATAACAGAGGAAAAGGTCTTGCTCGTGGAGGGGCTCGTGGTTGACATGAGAGACAATCCTGGCATTGGATTCAGGAATCACACAATACCGGTCGGACTGGAGCATGGCGGAGCCTGGACCGAAGATCTTACCTGGATAGAGCCTGTGACAAAATGCGCAGATACTAACTTGTCCATCCAGCTCAGAGAGGAAATCACTGCGGACGACACCTCCGACGAGATAGCATTCTCAATAATTGACCGAGGGGCCTTCACTGGACTGGACGTCCATACGCTGGAATCGCCAGCTTGGATTGATAACCAGACGCTTGATCTGTTCGGTCGCGCCCATAAGGCTGCTCGAATGCACAATGTGCTTGTTGCTTCTAGCCTGAACGTCACTCTACCCCTTGATCCGGCGACGAAGACATTGTCAGCAATGTCAGTCGAGGACACGAGTAGTGCACGGGCATATGTATTCAGTTATTCGCCTTTCGACAGGATCTTGCTGGATGAGTTGTCCGGTGTTGGTGGGGCACCCCCGAACATAACAGGATTTACTCACTCGAACAAATATCCTGATGGCTCTAAAAGGCTTGTGGCACTAAACTATTCTGCTATTAGTATGTATCTACCTTTTCTTTTGGTGGTTTAGTGAGGCTAACCGATATAGCACAAGTATGTAGGGGATACTACGAATTACTCGACACAGACAACGACCACAGGGCTAACAACATCACCAACGCTCTTGTGCAATGTGGAGTTGTTCTTGGTGCTCAGTTGCAAGATCCTAACAGCAATCTTTCGGTCTCAACATTCAACGACGGAATATCGACGTATTCGAAGAACCTCTATGTTTGCGCGTCGAGTGTGAGAGCCAGCATCAAAAGTGTTGATTTCCTTTATGACGGCGCCGGGGGCCACCTCGGGAATCTTGAAGTAACAGAGATCAAAGACAAAGTTTACGCTGACGAGGAATCAAAACCATTGTGGGCTGTGGAAAGCAGCTGGCCCAAGACCATGCGGTTTGACCCTCTATGGGGATTAGTTGATCGTCGCTATGAGGAGTTCAGCGGATTCAACTCTCTTCGCGCTGAGAAGCTGTGGCTTCCTGCAAGCCCCTTTTTGACGGTCAACTTTGGAGAATCAGAAGGCTATGATGCCCTGGCCGGCGCGTCTGGATTTTCTCGGCGGTTGGGAAACGTGTACGGCGGCCTTGCCGAGATGAGTAGTCCCGACTGGAGTGGACAGTACGAATATACCTTGTTGGAGCGCTGGCACCGTCTCAGCCAGAATCAGGACATGGCATCGCAAATACCAAGCCTGATTCTGAACGATGGACTCACCGCCGGTTTGGTGGGAACGAAGACGTCCATTTCGCAGAAATACGTGCAATATCCCGCCAGTCTGGCGGTTGACGATACAGTTCGCGCCTACCCTCAAGCGCAGGTGACAGTCTACAAACGAGCCATTCATTACGACATACGGTACGCCATTCCCAGCTTCATCGTTCTTGCCATCTTCCTGCTGGCACTTCTCTGGGCAGTCGCCATCCTCGTCACCTCTCACTTGATCATCTGGACGATGAAGAACATGTACAACCAAACCAGCACGGGCCGACTGGCCACCAACCTATTACGTCCAGGTCAAAGTGACCCGAAGCAAGCGACTAGCAAGTGGATGTCCCGGGATGGGACTCTTCTGCTGAGCTTTGGCCGGATGAGTGCAAAGGAGAAGGACTATTTCTGCACCATTGTGAGCGACACTCCTGAGATGAAGCATAGCCAGAATGGTGATTGGGGAAAGCCACCTTCGCCGTTTGGAATGGGTCACACCCGGGAATTGCCCACGTCTGGATTGAACAATACCCACATGACGGGCGTGCCAAAGCACAATGGCAAGGGCACTTAAAGACGGTTATGGCATCAGAGCTCGACGCAAAACAAATACGGCAAATCGACCTGGAGAGGGGTAACTTGCGTTTCTTGTATACAAATGTGAATAGCGGTATCTTTCTTTCCTTTTTTTTTTTTTAAAAAAAGCAAGCAGACTTGCGCTTGAACTTGTGTTAATTTTATGATATAGAAGGCGTGGCCACAATTTCAGATAACGACACAAGGCTGTTGGTTACACAAAAACCGAAAACAATACCAGAACAAGGGTTGCTGACGTCAGAGCACTTCGTCCTGTTCCAGCTCCTCCTCCTCTCGTAGAGATCCTACGAGCACCACTTGTTTGCACGGCCTGTGTTGATGAAGGCCTCTCCACCCAATCGGTCGTCGACGTTGGCGCACTCACAGTCGCCGACGCACCCTGGCTCGCCGAAGTGCCGGAGACGAGGTACGAACCGCCTGCAGTGGCATTGGTGAAAGAAGTCGCGGCCGCACTTGCAGCGCTCTCGCTCGCATAGCTTGCGCTCTCATTTCTGAGACTGGCGTAGAATATCGACTGGCTTTCCATGGCAAGGGAGAAACTCTCACATTGGACGCTGACGAGGGCCAGTTCGAGGCTGATGGAGTTGAAGTCGGTGGATGTTGCTCCGTAGTTATAACAGTCGATCCAGCATCTGCGATGATGACGATGACGATGACGATAAGCTTGGGGAGGGGGCCAGTGAAGGAGCGCTCAGACTTACTCTGAGGATCGATTGTAATATCCGTTGTTGCACATGCACACTTCTTGGGCGTAGAAATCACTGTCACCGGTGTATAGCCGCGAACAGGCGTCCTGTGAGCTAGTTTCTAGTGCACAAGGGCCCGTGGACTCCCGGGCACAGCCCGGGTAGGAGAAGGACATATGGGTGGTAGTCGCCATGTTGTCGTTGTTGCTCTGGCTGATTGACATTGTGGAGGGAGGGCTGCTGGAGGAAGTAGTAGTGTATCCAACCTCTTGAGGGCTTCATGAACACATTCATTTCATTGCACGTATTCGGGATTTTGACAAAAAGGGAAGCACAATCACACCCTATTTTTGACTCAGCAACCTGGAGGGCCCTCCAGCAGGGAGAGCGTTCAATATGGTGCTCAAAGGCTGGTGACTGAAGCAGTCAGGGAAGGTCAGGCACAGCTGTGGGTCCTCCTCCCCCACATTAGTTTCACATCTTGTAGTTTCGTGATTTGATATTTACAATGATTAATATGATTCAGGTGTCGAAGGAGCATGAGGATCGGCAAATAGAGAATAAGGATCTGCCCTAGTGGCTGCAAGTGCCCCGGGTTAAAGGCCAATGAGAGCGGCTGACTATCAGTACAATACGATACACAATACAATATTGCTTGGCATCCCGCCTGGTTGCGCTCGGGTACACAGTTAGCTTCTTCGAGGGAAGAATAATAGAGTCTTTGTGAGAACGCGCGCCGCAGGGGCAGATGGTGCAATACGGGGTGCTAACCAAAATAGGCACGTGTTGATTTTGACTACCGAAAGGCAGTTCGTCTCTCCAGCACACTAACTAAATGAGGCACACGTTGATTTTGACTCCTGGTATGCTTACCAGCATTGCTCGTATCTTGACGAAAGGGCTGACATTTCTACCTCGTTGAAACAACGTAGTGACAGTGGTGACGTGGCAGGGAGTCGGCCATCTGCTTTATGGATACTGGCGGTCAAACAATGGAATGTTTCACAGAATCAATAGCTGGAGTCTAATATGGTTGCAAAATGCTCAGAGTGTGTCTATGTGCGGAATCCAGCTGCGGTCTGTCCTGTCTTGGCAGCAATTCATCAGCAGTTTAAGTAGGTGAGAAACAGCAGCCGACTGTTCGAAGGAATGGAATACCTGCTGGTTTAGGCATTGGACAGTGGGTAAGCAAAGTCTGATGTGTGGTGGTGTAGCTACTTTGAAGTTCCCTCTAGACAAGTCGACCATGGCCATTGTCGCTATTATACTTCCTCAAGCAAGCTCCAACTCCATGCGATGCTGCTGTTGCAGATCCCGCAGAGACGTGGACGAGAGTGGGGATCCTCTGGAACAACAATGTAAACACCCCAGGTATGGTTGGGTGTGGTGGTTAAAAGAGACTTGCTCGAAGTCCCATTGTGGGTTCTGTGGAACATTCCATTTTTTGACCACTAGAACCACCGAATCAGGTATATATCTCGCTTAGTTGTTGGTTAATGTGAATGTGGAAAGCGGGTTGTATCCAATGTAGGTTGGTATTGTGATCGATATAGGTAATGGAAGTGGAGGTGGAGGAAGAATGTGGCAGCAGTACCGGCGTGATGATAAGAAAGATGGGTGGCGGCGGATCCGGTGGGATTTCGAGGGGTATAATGAAAACGAGTGGACGAGATATAAAAAGGAAGAGGGGGTATCAGGGAAGAGGAGAATATAGAGAGGAGGATATGAAGAGGAGGATATGAAGAGGAGGATATGAAGAGGAGGATATGAAGAGAAGGATATGAAGAGGAGGATATAGAGAGGATATAAAGGGGAAGAACAGGGTACAGCCGAATGAAGAAGACGGGGCAAACTGCTTACAGAAAAGAGCAGAATGCAGCAGGTGCGCGCTCAGTCAGGCTGTCTATTAAGATTTTGTGTACGTGTCTGTGGGGCATCAAGTCTTTCTCGCCTTGGCGGCGGCGTCGTTTAGCTCTGACCCTTGCTGGGTATCTCCTGCTTTTCGTCTATTGACGCAGAAATACATACTCATCATCAGCTCAAGATTCTTTTTCGTCTTCAATCATCATGTACAGCTATCGCAATTGCCATGGTTGAGGAAGAATAAGAAAGAAGCTGGAGGCTGTAAGAGTGCCAAGCAAGCACAGCGCAGCACTGAACAGCCAAGACAGAGACGCGGCAGTCGGAGCAGCATCAATAGACTTGGTGGTGGTGGCATCGAAACCTGCTTCCTCACCTACTTCCTCACCAGCAAGCTACGGCCGCCCATTTCCTTGGGGATTTCGAGGCCCATGACGTCGAGGATGGTGGGGGCGACGTCTCCAAGCACGCCGTCCTGCTTCTTGAGACTGAAGCCCTCGGGAGCATTGGCCATGACAAAGGGGACTTTGTTGGTCGTGTGGCTGGTCTTGGGGTCGCCCTTTTCGTCGAGCATTTCCTCGGCGTTGCCGTGGTCGGCGGTGACGAAGAGGACGTAGCCGTGCTTCTTGCATGCTTCGTACACGGTGCCAATGGCGGCGTCGGTGGCGCCAACTCCCTGGATGGCAGCCTTGTATACGCCGGTATGGCCGACCATGTCGGGCGGGGCAAAGTTGTTCATCACGAACTCGTACTTGCTGTCGGCGATGCGCTCGGCGAGCTTGTCGGCCACGGCCTGGGCCGACATGGGCGGCTGCAGGTCGTACGTGGCGACCTTTGGGCTGGAAATGAGCTCGCGCTCCTCGCCGCTAAACTGCTTCTCGACGCCGCCGTTGAAGAAGAAGGTGACATGGGCATACTTTTCCGTCTCGGCAACATGACACTGCTTGGCGCCCTGCTTGGACAGCCACTCGGCCAGCACGTTGCCCATGTGCTGAGGCGGGAAGGCGACAGGGAAGGTGTAGTCGGCCTTGTACTGGGTCATGGTGGTGATGGAGATGTCCTTGGGGAAGGCAAAGTCCGGCACCGGGCTGCGGTCCTGGTCACCGAGGAGCTGGGTGATTTCCCGCACGCGGTCAGAGCGGTAGTTGAAAAAGAAGAGCGTATCGCCGTCCTGGATGCGGCTCTCGCTGCCGCCGACGATGATTGGCTTCAGGAACTCGTCGGTCTCGCCCTTGTCGTAGCGCTCCTTGACCGTGGCAACAGGGTCGTCGCTGGCTTCGCCTTGGCCATGGACAAGGCCGTTGAGGCCGATGGTGACACGTTCCCAGCGCTTATCGCGGTCCATGACGTAGTAGCGGCCGACAATGGTGGCAACCTGGCCGATGCCGATTTCCTTCGTCTTGTCGAGGAGCTCCTGAAGGTACTTGGCCGACGACTTGGGGTCGGTGTCGCGACCGTCGCCGAAGAAGTGGATGAAGACGTGCGGCACGCCCTGGTCCTTGGCCGCCTGGAGCAGCGCGTACAGGTGGGTGTTCTTGCTGTGGACACCGCCGTCGCTGACGAGGCCGAGGAGGTGCAGGCGGCCGTTGCCGTCGATGGCGCGCTGGAGCGCCTGCTTGACCTGGGCGTTGTCGCCCACCTCGCCCTTCTTGACGGTTTGATCGATGCGCACGACGTCCTGCCACACCACGCGGCCCGCCCCGATGTTCAGGTGCCCGACCTCGGAGTTACCCATGAGGCCTTCGGGCAGCCCGACGGCGAGCGACGAGGCCTCAAGCTCGGTGTAGCCCTGGGCCGTCGTGGAGCCGTCACGCTTGAACTCGTCCATGACGGGCGTCACTGCCGCCGCGATGGCATCGCCATCTGGCCGGGAAGTCGGCGATGGCACACCCCTGGGGAGGTTAGTAGCAGGACCGGCGGAAATCAAAGAGGGGCACGAGCCATCCGTCAATCACAATCAGACAACAGCGGTGCTCGACCTTGGCCATCTTTCTTTTATATAATTTTTTTTATACTGAGGTGACGTAGTGGAGGCAGTGGTGGGTTGGGGCTTTGGTGGGGGGGGGGCTTTGGTTGGGGTCCTATTCCGGTGGAGAGGGTAGGAGGAGAACAGGTGAACGGAAGAGCAAGCGAACAGGAGCAGTCAAGCAGAAGTCTAGAAGAAATCTAGGACAGCAAAGCAGTGGACAGACAGCACAGCGGGCGGAGGGGCCAGGAAGTTGTTGAACAGGCACTTCCCGATAGGTGGGGCTGTGGACAGTTCTTCTGTGGCGCTCGCTATGATATTCCCGCCTTGCTCAACGCTAGTTAGAGAATGCCTACCGTTCAATGAGCCCCCCACGAGGCTGTGCTAGTAGTCCAGGGTGAGCATCGGCGTGGCAGCGGTCTCCATGCCATTATCGTCATCCAGGCGCGTTCCAGCACTGCCGATGTCTTCTTGTTAAGCCGCCAATATGACTTACCTTAAAGCGTAAGCAGAATCTTACTTTGGAATGTCCCCGCATCGGAATCCGCCGCCGTGCACGTGACAGTATACGGTATTCGCCTTGGGCGCAACCCATCCCCCGTAGTGACGTGTGCGGCACTGCAGTCCACCGAAGCCGCTGCCAAGCCCGCTCCGCCCCGCCGCGGCCGCGGCCGACCGACGCGTCTCGACGTGTCGCTGCGCCGCCGCACCATTCGCTCCTCCCTCGCCAATGGCTCCAGTCAGGCTGCACACAAGCGTATAGAAGCGGTTGCTGCCTGTGCCCCGCCCAGTAGCGCTATGTCCTACACAAGCGACAGCGACCCTCGTTCCTGCCCTCACCCTCAGTATGGGCGACCCTCGCCTGAGCCGTGTTGACGAGACCCTGCACACGCTTTTCGAGGGACTCGTGCCGCTGCCAGCGGCCGGCGAAGAAGAAGAAGAAGAAGAAGAAGAAGACCTCCGCATTGAACAGGCCGTCCGCGATGCCAAGAAGGCCGTGTTCAGGGCCGACGGCGACCTGCCGTCCGACATCAACCAGGCCCAAGACTTGATCAAGCGGAAGCTGCTGCGAGAGAATGCGTCGCCGGAGAAGGCGGCTCGGTTCACCAATCTATATTCAAGACTGCTGGCCATTCCCGTGCTGAACCAGAAATGGGCCATCCTGTACCTGTTGTACAAGCTCGCCGACGACCCGTTGCGGGAAGGCCCTGTTCGACGGGCGCTGTCCGAAGCCAAGGCGGTTGCAAAGTCGCGCAGAGAGCACCGATCAGTGGACCAGCGGCCGGCCACCGCGACAGATGAGAGTGACTCGGAAGAAGAGGCGGCCGCCGCCGCCGCTATGAAGCCAATCTCTCAGCCGGCTCGGCCACAAAATGGCGTTGGCGGCAAGCACGGCCAGGAAGACGCCGGCCCCGCAAGCGGCGCCCAAGCTGTGGCTCCTCAGGCGCCCAAGGTGCCGCTCGGCCCGTCTGAGAACGAGCTGCTTCGTGATTTGCCATTTAACCTGCAAGGACTCTCCTCCACCCATCTTCAGTTCAGCCGGGCAAACTGTGTGCAACTGCCACCGACGTTGCCCGTGCCCATCCTGTCACTTCTCTACACGCTCGCAGAGCCGTGCTTGCTGTACAGGGAACTAGCCGACTTCACGGCCGCGCAGGGAGGCAGCCTGATCAGCCAGAGCCTGCGAGCGGCAGTGGGCCAGGAATTGCGTGCCTATCTCAGCCTCGTGGCCACGCTCGAAGGCGAGACTAGACGAGCCCTGACTGGGCTCGACAAGGGCGAAGACGCCAAACGCGTGCGAATGGCGGGTGTGACGCTGAAGCGATGTGTTATTTGGACGAGAGACGCCACCATGGGCCTGAGACTGATGAGCCTGTTTGTGCAAGGGTCGAAAGAACGGCGCGGCGGCCAGGTCATTTCTCTCGTGCATGATCTGTCCTCGTCGCACGGCGATCCCTTTGTCGGTGGCTTCGCAGAGCGCCTGCTGGGCCAGGTGGCCCGGCCCTTTTACGAGATGCTGAGGCATTGGATCTACGACGGAGAGCTGATTGATCCCTTTCACGAGTTCTTCGTCACCGAGCCAGACCCCAGCACGCGGCCGGACGTGGACCCTCGGAGAGTGGCCACGTCCATCTGGGAGGACAAGTACAAGCTGGATGCGGACATGGTTCCCTCGATCATCTCGTCCGACTTTGCCAAGAAGGTCTTCCTGATCGGCAAGTCGCTCAACTTCATCCGCCACAACTGTGCCGATTCCGACTGGGTCATGCAATACTCGAAATCGAATTCTAGGCCGCTCGACTACGCCAACACGGCGACGCTGTCTTCGACCATTGACGCAGCCTACGCCACCACCATGTCCCGATTGATGTATCTCATGTCGACCAAGTTTGGCCTCTTCACCCACCTGGCTGCCATCAAGAAGTACATGCTTCTCTCGCAGGGCGACTTCATCGAGCTCCTGATGGAGTCGCTTGCACCAAACCTCGATCGGCCGGCCAACTCACAGTACCGGCACACGCTGACCTCGCAACTCGAACACGCCATCCGCCACTCCAATGCCCAGTTTGATGACCCAGAGGTGCTCCGTAGACTGGACGCACGCATGCTCGAGCTGTCATCCGGCGACATGGGCTGGGACTCGTTCACGCTCGAATACAAAATCACGCCACCGTGCGATGTTGTCATCACCGCCTGGGCCGGCACCCACTACCTCAAGGTCTTCAACCTGCTCTGGCGCATCAAACGCGTCGAATTCTCCCTCAACACCACGTGGCGCCGATGCATGACCGGCAGCCGCGGCGTGCTGGCTGCCGTCGACGACGTCCTCGGCCGGGACTGGAAGCGCGCGCGCTGCGCCGTCGCCGAGATGGTGCACTTTGTCAACCAGCTGCAGTACTACATCCTGTTCGAGGTCATCGAAGCCAGCTGGAAGGAGCTGCAGGAGGCCATGAACAAGCCCGAGGCGACGCTTGACGACCTCATCCAAGCACACACCAAGTACATCAACAGCATCACGCACAAGGGCCTGCTGGGCCAGCAGCGCCACCCATCATCCTCGGCCGGCTCGCGCAGCGATGACGGCTTCCTCGCGCAATTGCACTACATTCTCAAATGCATGCTCAGCTACCGCGACGTCGTCGACGGCCTCTACTCCTTCAGCGTTGCCGAGTTCACCAAGCGCCAGCAACTGTCGGCCAAGATCGAGCACCGCACCGCCCAAGGCCGCTGGGGCATGACCGAGAAGGACCTGGGCGACCCCAACTCCCGGTCCAGCACCCCACTCTTCTCCGGAGGCGCCAGTGGCAGGCTGGGCAGATTCAATGCCACCGACGCCAACGCCAGCTACAACGCCAACGCCAACACCAGCTACAACGCCAACGCTAACGCCAACACAAACGAATCTACCGACTTACCGCTGTTATCCACCGGCGTCGGTGGTGGCAGCAGTACTAGCAGTAGTGACGACCACACCCTCGAGTCCCTGCGCAGCCGGCTGCTAACGCTGTCGGCCGAATTCCGCTCGCGCGTCAACGTGATGCTGTACGACCTCGCGCACCAGCCCGACGTCGACTTGCGCTTCCTGGGCGTCGTCATGAACTTCAACGAGGTCTACAAGCCGGTCAATGTCCGGCGGCAGCAGCGGAAGGAGCGCGAGCGCGAACGAGAACGGGAGAGGGAGAGGGCGGCCAGTGGGAACAAGGACGTTGGCCCTGCTACAGCTGCCACTACAGGCGGTGGCGGAGCGAACTGAAAATGAAAAAAAAACCCAAAAAAAAAACGAAATGGGTCGAGCAAAGCTTGAACATCACGATGATTATGAGGACGATGACACAGGCCAGAAGGGAGGCAGCAGGTAGTTGGCATATATATCGATATGGACTTGTATTTTATGACACCACAAGACTAACCTTCATCCGGTCCTCGCCGTTCGAATGTAGTAGTGATACAGGGGGGAGAAGAGAAGACGAAAAGGAAGAGAAAAGGAAGAAAGAGACGATTCGACGGTTGGTCTGTCTGCCTGTCTGTCTCTCTGCTTCAATCAATCCAATCCCTGCGCAAACTCCCGGAGAAGCTCATCGTCAGAATCCACCATGTCCTCGGCTGCAGCTTGCTGCCGCAGCCGTTGCTCTCTGCCGCTCAACGTCTTGGCATCTGCTCTTTCGTCCTCTGACGCCAAGCCACCGCGGCTCCTGCTCCTGCCATTGCCGATACTCGACACGACACTCAGATGACTGCTTCGTGCCTGCTGCTTTGATCCAGACAGACTTGCTCCTGCACCGCTGTCTTGTTCGTCTTGGCGTTCGTCTTGGCGTTCGCGTTCGCGTTCGTCGTCGTCGTCATCGTCGTCGTCGTCGTCGTCTCGTCTCTGCTTCGCGCGCTTCTCGCGATAGCTCAGTGCGCTGACGACCGACTCGGTGTCGCTGCCGCTTTCGGCATCGGATCCGAGAAACTCGGCGACTTCAGCGTCGGCCGAAGCCCAGTCAATGTCTGCAATCGACGTCGGACTATACTCGTCGTCCACGTCGGCCTCAGTGACGTCGTCGTCGCCATCGCGTAGGGCCCGATCCAGTTTCGGCCGTTTCTTCGGCCGGCCATCATCATTCTCGAAGCCCGACGTGTCGTCCTCGGAGTCGCTGAGGAGGAAGTCGGGCGAGATGAAGTCTGCGGCGCTGGCTGCATCGCCGTTTTCATGCATCGAGTGCTTGCGCTTGCCGACGCCCTCGAGATAGTACTTGGACTCGTCCAGCTTGCGCCACTGCTGTATCGAGTCAAACAGCCATGCGGTGGTGACGATCTTAACATGAGCCATCTTGCGCGCCTTGTTGACCTTGGCCGTGCCGGGGCGCGCTGCAATGACATGGGTGACGGCTTCGGTGACCTTCTCGCATATCTCAGCACCAAAGGAGCTGGCCCACCTCGACATGTCATGGCGGAAGACGTCGTGGCCGAGGGGCAAGACGCCGCTGTAGACCATGACCACGCCGGCCAAGACACGCTGCTTCATCGCCGGCATGATGCGCCGGATCTCCGGCACCAGTCGTAGCTCCGGCGAGGACTCGTCACCCGCATCCGGCAGAGGCGCCTTTTGGCCACCCGACAGCTTGGCCACGCGCCCGCCCTTGGACGAGAGGCGCTTTCTGTCGTACTCCTTGAAGAAGGCGGCGTGCACCTTGCGAAGAGAATCCTCGAGATAGATGAGCTCGTCGTCGTCATTCTTCAGGATGGCGTGCCTGTGCCGCGGCCTGCTGGACTCGGAAGAATCCGACGATTCGCTGTCCGAGTCTGTCGACTGCGTGCCCGGAGGTTCGCCATTGACCGAGGGAGCAGCAGTGGCGGCGGCCTCGGCCTCGTCCTTCTCGTCCTGCTCTCGTTGCATCTTCTCGAGCGGCTTCTCTTCGATCTGGGAGCTAATCATCTTCTCCTGGCCCTGGAACTGCAGCTCACGAGCCTCGAGCGTGTCGGGAGCACTCATGGCCATCAGCTTCTCCATTGCCGAGGCATCAGCCTCGTCGTCCTTGGCGGCCTCGTCGTCCTTGCCAGAGGCACCGTTGGACGACGACGACGACGGCGGCGGCAACGTGTGCTCCCCGTTGGCCGTGTGCTCGTCCCCATTCGCCTGGCCGTCGGGGCCAGGCGAGTAGTGGGGCGGCTGCTGTTCGACGACGACGGCTGTGTCGTCGTGCTGCCGGCTTTCCAGGATTTCTTCCTGCTTGGGCAGGAAGGAGGAGTTGATATCTCCGATTCCCTGAAAGAAGTCAAAGGCCTTGACGCGCACCAGGTTGGGGCTGTAGTCCCACACGTCGGCGCGGTCGTCGATGATGACAACCATCTTAGTGTTGATGGGAAACAGGCGAGACAGGCTCTTGGCCGTCATGCTGCCGCTCTCGTCACGGCTGAGGATGCGGTCTTTGAAGAACTCGCCCTTTTTGTCGATGATCTCAGCCACTTTCTTGGCATACTGGCGCGTGCCCATCGTATAGATGTGGAGCTCATACAGCTCCGATACTTGGGTCAAGAATTCCTGCAGACCGGGCCGCTGCTTGATATAGTAGCAGCACCCGCGCATGCCGGGCCCGTCATCCATGAGATGGAAGGCCTCGACGTCCTTGACCGCCTCATAATTCGGGTTTTCCACGTCCTTCATCCAGTCGCCAATGGTGGGATCGACGGCGGCGTGGATGATGGTCTGATCGAGATCGACAACCAGCGACAGCTTGCGTGCCGCCAGCAGTCTCTTCTTGTTGTCCTCGTCCACGCGACTGGCCTCATCCTTGCTGATGGTCAGCGAAGACGCGTCGTGGGTGATGTTGATGGGCGCGCGGCCCATCAACTCCTCGCTGGAGACTTCTTGGCCACAGTTGGCGCAGATGCCGCTGAAGATGATCTCGTGCTTGCAGTCCTCAATAATGTCGCACACGTCGACGGGCTGGTCGACCGTCTGGCCTTCCCACACAAAGTAGCCCTCGATCTGGCCCTCGAAGTCGCAGGTGAAGGACTGGACAAACTTCTCCTCGACCTCGACCTCCTCATCGTCGTAGCGATTGCCCTGCTTCACCTTGCCGAGGTAGGAGTACAAGAAGAGACTGTCGCCGCGCTTGACCCGGTCGCCGGCCTGTTTGGCATACCTGGTGATGGTGATTGGGTAGGCGAGAGAATGGGGTAAGCGCTGCCTCATGCCGACTGCGACGACCGCGTCATTGGAGACGAGGCTTCCGTGCTGCTCAGGCTTCTGTGCTGCTCAGTTTTCTGTGCTGCTGAGGCTTTCGTGCTGCTCGAGTTGGCCGTGCGGAGCGCAAGGACGAGCGGGTGAGCCGATTCGGCAGGCGATTGGCGGAGCAATGGCAAACAAGGACAATGGGCAGGCACGATCGGGATTGTTGATTCAGATGATGGCAAGCGCAAATGGCGGCGAGTGCAATGGCCGGCTTGACAATTAATATACTGTACCAATCGAAGGTCAGGTGCTACCTTGGGGCAGGAGAGACTTGGGGCAGGAGCAACTTAGTTCCGGCAGGAGCAAGGTTCAAGGGCAGAAAGCGCAACCCACGCGGCGAAGCGGCAGCATCCTTGCCGCCCCCTGCACACTCTTACTGCATGCGGCAACTCTAGTCCCGAGGTCACACTACCACCTACTACTTACTGTCTGCCCGTCTATCGTCTGACTTTCTGCCTTGTGCGGCGGCTGCTTCCGCAAGTGATCCTTTTTCCTGACCCAAGAGTATATATATATATATATATATATAGATATAGATATATAGGCCAAACGACAGCATGCATTCTACGCTGAGGGGGACGACGACGACGCGGCCTAATACTAATCAACTCAGTGGCAGACTAAGACCTCTAGTTGCAGAATGAATGCGCACGGCACGCGGCGGTGCGGTGTGGTGCAGCAAGCAAGCATGTTTCGCCGACCTTCTCTTACACTATTTACCTGCCCAACTCAACACAAGTACACGGTTGCCAACAACAACAACAACACAACAACAACAACAACAACAACAACAACAACAACAAGACTTCTCCTATGCCTAGCAGCCCACATTGACCACCACTTTCCCATACTACCTTGATAGCGCACCAGCCAAGTAAGATCCACGGCGACGCCAATGGGAACCCGGCCCGAAACAAGACCAGGTTGTTCCGCCTCGCGCTCTGTTTCGGCATCGCCACAGTCCTTTGCAGGCTCACCACCTCGGCGCGCTCCAGCTGTGTCGGCATTTCTACCCTTTCGGCAGTGCCACACAGGCCTTTGCGGGCTCAACTACTTGGCCTTGGCCAGGCCAACCGCATCGTTACCCAGGTCGTAGACTGATCGCAGTAGTTAGTAGGCAAAGTGATCAAACAAGACCTCACGTTCCACATACCGCTGTACCAACGACGGAGGAAGGCGTCGCCAAGAATAGCCAACGGACCACTGCAAACGTTAGATCTAGCCAGACTTGATGCGAGAGGCCAAGCCCAAGGTGGGTGGGGCCTTGACTCCGAGCCCAAGTACATACACAGGTTGTGGGAAGTCCATTCCCATCTGCTTCTTGTCAGCCGTTGCCCCCCCAACATACAGTCGACTGAGTCAGTCAGTCAGTCTTGAAGGCGGCCAAACTTACGAAAGCGCTGATGCACGAGCCTTGAACTTCGAGGATCTTCCAGCATGTTAGCAAGCGTCTGGCCTCTCAACCCACGCGCGCATCTCAGCAGCAGCCACATACATAGTCATAGGCGCCAATGGTGAAGTCGTAGCCCGACAGGGTGAAGGTCAGGTCTGGAAGCGAATCGCGCTTGCTGCATTCCACCGTCTGCCAGACACGGTTAGCAGGTGGCGGGCCCACGCAAGAGCTCGGCGACTTACATATTGGCCATTGAATCCCTTCTTCGCGCCAATCTCCTTGTTCAACAGCTCAGCCAGGGTCGAGGGCAGGGCGATCAGAGAAGTGCCAGTGTCAAGGATGGCACCAGTATTATCCAGGTCGGCCGTATCCTTGCCAAAAGTGATGGCATCAAGGTTCACCTCCCAGTAGGCCTTGCGCCGGAGTGGGATCTTGGTCAGCTTGCCCGAGAAGGCGGCCGTGTCGATGCCGCCAAAGGTTGCCACAGACTCAGTTCCATCGTCGGTGCTGCCGAGATAAAAGGCAAAGACAGGCTCATCAAGGAGGCCCTGGTCAATCATGTTGTAGAATGGGGGAGGGATGTGGTTCACCGAAATCGAATCATAGCCCTGTTTGGCAGTTAGTTTCGTCGGGGCCACGCGCCTCCTCTCTGCCAGACGGGGCTGCCGCTCACCAAGCCCAAAATGCCATCGAATCGGCCAAATGCAAAGGCGAGGCCGGGCTCGCTTGTAGCCTCACCAAAGAGCTGCTTCTTGATGGCAAGATCGCCAATACGGAGCGTGTCCTGGGAGATGAAGCCAGCCACTTCGCCGGATCCGTATCTGATGCCGAACTCGCTTCCATTCTTGCTGTATGATGACGACGCTCCTGAGTCGTACTTCTGGTGTAGGTAGCAAGCAATCGAGCCGCAGCTCTTGCTTGGCACCCAGAGGTTGCTCGAACTTGGCACGGGGTTAGCGCTGGGAAAGGACGGCAGGACAGGACGGGACATAATATTGGCATTGTGAGGGCAGGACAGGACGGGACATAATATTGGCATTGTGAGGACAGGACAGGACGGGACATAATATTGGCATTGTGAGGACAGGACAGGGCGTTGTGAGGACAGGACAGGGCGTTGTGAGGACAGGACAGGGCGTTGTGAGGACAGGACAGGGCATTATATTGACAGGACAGGGCATTGTGGGGACAGGACAGGGCATTGTGAGGACAGGACAGGGCATTATATCAGCATTACGAGGACGAGAGATAGGAGGGCTCACCCAGTGTCGAGGACAACCTATTGATGCCTGTCAGCCGTGAATCAAGCCGCACGTGCGCCAGAGCCGGCCTACCTTGAACTCCTGGGCCGGAGTGCCTAGAGCAATGGTGCTAAAGTACTGGGCATTGAGAAAGTTCTCGACTGGAACCTCGTGGGGTCCGCTGCTGACATCGATGGACTGGTGCTTGAAGATGTCCTCGGACGAGGCACCAAGGAAGTCCTGGTACTTGGCCGTGTACTTGTGCTTGAGGGCTCGCACCTGCTGGTCGATGGTGGCGGCAGCCTGGCTCGCTGGTCAGCAGTCGTCCCATTGCTCGCTTGCGGCCGCTACATACAAGCTGCCTGTCCAACGGGACCTTTTCAAGCTTCATCTTGTGGACGCCGGCCGAGGCCGAGCCCAGCAGCGCAGCGGCTGCCACGATAAGGCCGTTCTTCATGATCACGACCGCAGTTCCCGCTCAACGGGCAGACGCCAATCCAGGGCCGAGAGGTAGGATGCGGTACGACACGGTGCGATTAGGAGGCTGGAAAGATGCCAAAATACGATGGAATATGATGGAAGCTCAAAAGTTCGTGCACTGGGAGATGTTTCGATGGCAATAATAGAGGAGACGGGGGGGAGATCAAGAGGGATTCGGACCGTCACACCAACCGCCCGGCGTCGGCGGCGTATGACATCTGCCTGAGCCCAAGCTTTACAGGGACTGACTGACTCGGCCAACCAGCGCCACGCTTGGCAGCCACCCACGCGTCTCCACTCCACGCACCACGGCAACGGACGGGGGGGGCCAAGTCGTCAGTCTGCCATGGTGACGTGCAGGTCGGTCGTCGTTGATTGCTTGGTCGGTCGTCATTGATTGCTTGGTCTTTTGTCAGTGCTGCTGCTCCTTGCTCCTTGCTCTTTGCTCCTTGCTCCTTGCTCTTTGCTCCTTGCTCCTTGCTCTTTGCTCCTTGCTCCTTGCTCCTTGCTCCTTGCTCTTTGCTCTTTGCTCCTTGCTCCTTGCTCCTTGCTCTTTGCTCTTTGCTCCTTGCTCCTTGCTCCTCCTTCAGTGCTGCTGCTACACTGTCCACACCCATGCTGACTGCCCGGGCATTCAACTCGAGCGGCCTCACTATGCTGATGATACCCTGTTCTTTGTGGCTATAACTCACTGCTTTTTGCGTTCAATCGTCGGCCATTGCTCATTGCTCATGCTGCGCTCGATGACAAGACTGTCGATTGTCGATTGTCGATTGTCGATTGTCGATTGTCGTAGCTGTGCTTGAGGGGCCGTTTGCTGCCCAAGTGATGCTTTGCTTCACTTGGCCACGGCGGCACTGAGCACCTGTGTTCGGAAAAAGGCGCCCTTGGTCTTCTCAATCACCTGCTGATACACGCTCTGCGGCGGGTGGTTCATGACGACTGTGCCGGCCTTGTAGTCGATCTTTGCGTCGACCCGCGTGTCTCTGATTAGGTCAACGATCCATTTCTCACCCTCTGACTCGGAAAGGCCCAGTCGTGTGGACAGGTCCCTGGGGGAGTGTTAGCACAGCACAGCACAGCACAGCACAGCACAGCACAGCACAGCACAGCACAGCACAGCACAGCACAGCACAGCACAGCACATGCATAGCAAGCGGGATGCTGCATACGCTGGACGTAGGGCACTCACTTGATGTCGATCCGCTGGTGGATCTTGCAGTACGACTCCGAGATGAGATGTCGTGCCGACTCGACAAACGCGTCTGTCAGACTGCCGAGGAAAAAGTCATTCCTCAGCACAGCCTCGGCTTCGGACAGCTTCTTCTGCGCGCCCTCAAAGTCAAAGTCGACATACAAGGCCTCGACAAATTGCGTCACCGGGTCTTTGTATTCGTGGATCTCTTGTTTCACCACGCGGATCAAGTCCTTCAACTGCTTCTGGTAGTTGTGCGAATTGCTCTGGCGCGCTCGATTGGCGATGACGGCGGCGGCCAAATACCTCAGGATCCAAGGGCACACCGTCTGGATCGACGAGATGTAGGGCGGGGAGAAGTAGAGATCAATCAGCTTGTCGCGCGCCGGCTCAAAGTTGAAGAAGGGGAAGAGCGCGTAGTGCACCAGCGACTCGCGTGCAGTCAGCTGTGCCCTTGGGTTGCTGAACAGCCGGGTCTCGATGTGCTCCTTGACCTTGTCGACCTCCTCCAGCGCACTCTCCCACTGCTCGTCCAGAATCTCACACACCAGCTTGCCCCACGTGGCTTTCATCACCTTGTCGTTATCAGTCGACAGCACTCGGAATCGGTACAGCAGGTCGGCCGCCTCGGGGTACGATCCACACTCGTACCGGAAGCGGCCAAAAGCGTAGAGATTGTCAACCATCTGCTGCGTCACCCCGTGCTGTTCTTCCAGAAACTTGAGGTTGGCAACCTTGTCGCTGCGCAGCTGTGAGGTCACCGCCTCATCGCTGAGGAGGTTGGTCAAATGTGCCGTCTCTTCTTCCAGAGTCTGGATCCTGTCGAGCACGCCTTCCCGCTTCTTGGCGTACTCGGCCGGCACGGCCTCGGTCTTGTTGATTTCTCTGTACAGGTCGCCGACGTAGTCAATCATGTTGGTGTTTTTCAGCAGGTTGAAGATGGCCACTTTGAGATCATTGTAGCGCTCTTGCGAGATATTCTCCGAGTTGAGCTGGTGCTCCAGGAGCGGGAAGATGAGGTGTCTGTCCATGTGCCGTACAATCTTGTCCAGGAAGCCGTATTCCCCACTTGGGTCGTCTACTGCTCCGTGCGAGTCGGTGGCTGCGGCCTGGGATGCCATCGCGCTCTCGGCCCTCTGTCTTTCTCACGGCTTTTTGTTGACTGCGTAGTGGGCGCCGTGCCAAAGTGCAAATTCGATGCTGGCCGAGGGGCCGAGTTTGAAGACGTCGGTGTCGCAGAACTTGCAGTCTTCCTTGGCTCTTGCCGCGTACGGATCCACGTCCGACTCGGATGACTCGAAGGAGAAGACGAAAGCGTCGGCTGCACAGCGCTGGTTAGCGGGGTGGCGGCAGGCATGACCAAGAAGACTGGTCGCAGTCGCCCATGTCGCCCACCGGGCTACGGCTGGCTCGGGCTCACTTACTGTTCTTGTTGTCGGGATTCTCGGGGTGGCCAGCAGGCAGTTTGTTCAGCGACAATTTCTCCTTGGGACAGTCGGCCAGAAAGACACAGGCACGCTTGTCGAAATGTGACTTGGCCTCGTCTTCTGCCGCAGACATTATTGTTGTGTGATCTGGTGCGAGGGCAGGTTAAGCGAGCCGCTAATCCTGGTGTGGTATGGTGGGGGACAAGTGCCCACAGTTTACAGCTGACAAGCCATTTGCATAATTATTAACACGCAACACCCAGTCCTCTTGTGAGTGCATTCTCACCCCTCTCTGCTGCCTTTACTCTGCTGGACCGGCCTATGACTTATGCACGGCCTATGACTTGTGTACGGCCTATGACTTATGTACGGCCTATGACCTATGTACGGCCTGTGACCTATGTACGGCCTATGACCTATGTACGGCCTATGACCTATGTACGGCCTGTGACCTATGTGCGGCCTATGACCTATGACCTAAGTGTGCCATCAGAGTGCTGCAAAAAGCCTGCAAACCATGTAGATAGGCCCAGAGCTGTAGATCTTGTCTTCATGCCCGCACTCTCGGCCGCTCTTTCCAGCTGATTCTGCGCCCTATTGAGCAGCAGCTTCTGAAACACCATCTATGTTGCTCTTATTGTCCTTGTTGCACGCCTTGATGATAGCGATGACCAGGTAGAGACCTGAGATATCTCGTGGGCGTAATGTACGAAAACTAGACTTCCTAAAGTGGCCGTAGTGGTGCAAACGCCTCGCCGCACCTGAACTCGCCTTCCTTCCCGGGCTGTTTTCGCCGATCGTTCCTTCCACTCGCTTGCATTCTACCCTCGCACACGCACACAAACACACACGCGCGCGCCCTGTTCAGCCGTTCCTGCTGCCAATCGCCACACACCACACGCCACACGCCACACGGTCAGCATGGCTGCCAAAGTGCCCTCTGTCACTCTGCTGCGAGCCTTCCTCGGGCCGCCGGTGCCACGCTGCGTCGGCGTCGGCGTCGGCGTCGGCGTCCGCCATTCGTCCAACTGGACCCCTCGTGATCGATTCGCGCAGACAAAGCGAATTGACAAGCTGCACAGGAAGCAGAAAGCCAACAATCGAATCGAGCGTACGTCTGTCTGTCTATTTTTCACATGTCGCGCCAGCACGAAGCGTCTAACATAACTCGCCCTCGCAGGACAAGAGTCTGAAAAGCGCGCCCTGACCATCATCCCGCTCTCCTTTGCCGCATCCGAGCCGGCAACCTCCTCTTCCTCCAGCTCTCCTACCAACAGCACCACCGCCGCCCTCCCCTACTTCATCCACCGCACCAAATCCCGCAACATCCCCGTCTACGAAACGGCCAAAGCCGGCGGATCCAAACACATCACCACTCTACGAAAATGCGTCGGCGACCTCGACGTGCTCAAAACACACATCCTGGAAGCACTGAAGCTCGAGCCCAGCTTCGTGGACCCAAGGGGCCAGAAGAAGCAGAACGTGGTGATCAACCGGCTGACCAACCAACTCATCATCCGTGGATGGAGAGGCGCAGAGGTCAAGGAGTGGTGTCGGTTAGCAGGGTTTTGAAATCAGAGAGAGATTGCGAGGCACTTTCATGAGAGGGGAGAGCGAAGAAGGAAGGCGGCGACAGCAGCAGCAGCAGCAGCAGCAGAAGCAGAAGCAGAAGCAGCAGCAGCAGCAGCAACAACAACAACAACAGCGGCAGCGGCAGCAACAGCAACAGCAACAGCAACAGCAACAGCAACAGCAACAGCAACAGCAACAGCAACAGCAACAGCCACGGCCTCCCCTTTCAAAAGAACCTCCACTTATCCTGGCCACAACAATTCTTGTCATTAACAATCCTTGTCACTTGTCACCGAACGACATCTTCATTATGGTTCTTTGTACAAAACGCAATATGCCATACATCAAATTGTTTTTCTTCCTATGCTCTGGCTCAACCCCCCCATTCATGACCACAATACAATCAATACCTTGCCCATGCCACTCTCTTCCTCTCTCTCCCGCGCCCCCCCCTTCCCTGCCGTGGCTTCATCATGGTCATTCACTCCTCACCAAAGGCAGGCAGGTAGGTACCTGCCTTCCTTTCTTGACATCTTAGTCTTCAAACTCGTGGTAGACACATAGGCTTCTTAGAATCGTCGGGTCAATGTCCTCGTCCACCAACGCCCCAAGCACCGTTTCCTTCCTCGGCATAATCCCAGCAGGCAGGAGCACTTTGCCATCTGCGTCCAGCACGCGGCCCTTCTGCACCAGCGTCTTCAACACGGCCAGCGCTCGCGTCGTGATGGCTCCGTACGCATTGGCGTCTGGCTCTGGAAGAATGGCCCGGTGCTGAGGATGCTGGCCCGGGTGTCTGGGCGGTGGCGCAGCAGCAGCTTGCGCCAACATGGACTTGTCCCCCGACAGCGTGAATACCAGGCGGAGGAGCGAGGTTGCAAACCCATCTTCGCTTTCCAGCCACGACCGTGCCAGCGGGTGGTCTGAAGACGGCACCATCGCCGTCAGGATTTCTGCCGCCAGCATCCCTTGCAGGAGAAAGGGCTTCCGAGCTTCCACAAGCGCCTTTGTTTGAGGCACAGGCGCAATCGCCAGGCCGAAGGTGCGGGTCAGCAGCTCATACGGCGGCGTCGATGATGCATCCGCTGAGAAGATCGACTTGTAGAACGATCGATTGGGATCGTCTCGAGCCAGGAGTTTTGCCAGCGTGTCGACTGCCGGTGGCATGTACTTGTGGATGCTTGGAGAGTACATGGTGAATGACACCTTGTCCGACCCACCACTCGTCGGCGGTGGCGCAGGCGCAAAGGCGAGCAGAAAATGAAGCAGGCATAGCGCTTCTTGCTTCCCCGGCAGATTGAGTGTCGTCGACAGGTTGCTGAGATATATAATTACATCCTTCATGAAATCGAGCGTGTTGCGATTGTTCCGCAGGATCATCTCCTTGGTGCCGAGATAGCGGACCACATTGCTGAGCATCTTGACCACCTCGGGTCGCCCGAGCACAACAAAGTTGGCCTCGTAGAATGAGAAATTGCGTATGAGCGTGGTAACACAGATCAGCCGGCAGGCTGCCCGGTCCAGGTCGTAGTCGAGAGTGCCGAATTCGGGAATGTCTTGCAAGGCTTCGGCTTCGATGCGGCACGCTCGCACCAGGTCCTCGTACGCCGTCAAAGACATCTCATCGGAAACCTCCGAGGCATGCTCGGCCAAGAAGTCAACCTGTGCCTGCGCACAGTCGACCAAAGTGTCCATCAGGTCGTCACACTCGGTCAAGGACAGCTGAAGCTGGGACTCTGTTGACAGAGTGACCAGCGTGTCCAGTGCCACTCGCGTCTCGGCGTGCATGCCCGACTTGATGGCCAGCGTCAAGGCGTGGATGTCGATGACGCCCAGCTCTCTGATGGTCGGCACTGTCGGCTTCAAGTCGGTAATCTGTTGACCGAGTATGTTGATTTCGTCCACATTGACAGGCCCATGCAGTCGACTTGGCTGGAGAACATCGGGCTTGAAAGGATCCTCGATCGGCTTCTTCACTTGACAATCTCGCTCCGGCTCCGGCTCCCGCTTCACCACGTCATTGGCTCGGGGCGAAGAGCCGGGAAGCTGTCCGGCTTCAAATTGCCGCGACAAGGACGAGCGGTGGTGTTGGGGCACCTGAGGCCGACCCGGCGGGCCCTGGGGCACGAAGCCATTTCGCAATTGGCTGGCCATCTTCAGGTTCATCAGATCGGATTGGCTGGCCATCTTCAGGCTCATCAGATCAGATTGGCTTCTCTGATGATGCCCCGGCTGTACATGATCCTGAGACTGGTGCACTTCTCTCGTTGGGGAAATCTGATTTTGCATGTGGCTTTGCATGGCGGCCTGAGCCATACGCTGCTTCTGCTGTGTCATCTGCCAAGCCGCCTCGTAAGGCGCAAGATTGGCCATGTAGAAGCTCTGGAGGTCTTGCGCGGCTTGGGGCAGCTGAGGCTGAGGAAAGCCGAGCTGTTGAGCAATACCGCCCCATTGGTTCATCTTGTTGATGCGCTGTGAGCCGCCGTTTCTCATGACAAATGCATATATCTGCACCAGGGGGACGGGCCGGCCGCAGATGATAGGATTGCGTTCGACCGATCTTCCCTTGGCTGCCATGAAAGCCTGCAACCCCTTGACAAGCTCTTCATGGTTTTTGCTTTTTGCGTGGTTGAACTGAACTTGCTGCATCTGGTTCATCATGGGATTGGGCATGCCCTGGTTGGCCATATGTGTCGGGTTACGTGATTGTGCCTGTGCCTGGGCCTGGGCCTGGGCCTGGGCCTGGGCCTGGGCCTGGGCCTGAGCCTGAGCCTGAGCCTGAGCCTGAGCCTGAGCCTGAGCCTGAGCCTGAGCCTGAGCCTGAGCCTGAGCCTGTGCCTGTGCCTGTGCCTGTGCCTGTGCCTGTGCCTGTGCCTGTGCCTGTGCTTGTGCCTGTGCCTGTGCGTGTGCCTGGGCCTGCGCCATTTGGCGAGCTTGAGCCTGCATTTGCATCTGATAGTTTCTCTGCGCGGCAGACATGCCCATTCCTGGCTGTGCCATGTTCATCTGCGGCGTCATGCCCATTTGGCCCATGCCGTTGGCCATTGCCGGGTTGAACTGCGGCTGATTGAAGCCGGCTCCAAAGGACGGATTCGGCATGAAGCCTTGGGTATGATCGTGGGGTGTGCCGACACGGCTAGCATTGTCAGACGGACCAGGCGAAGCATGAGGATTGCCCTGCTGTGGCGAGAAGGGGTTCGGCGACGTGGTAGACACACGCTGGGGCTGGCTGAAGTTCATTTGGGGCACGCTGGGCGAAGGAGACGCGTTGTTGGAGTTGTGTAGATGTTGGAACGGAGTGGGCGCACTCGGCACTGGGCCTGCGCCATTGGCCTGGTTGAAGGCGGGAAAGTGGCCTTGGGGGGTCTGCGAGCGCGACCCCGGCAGACCATCGGCGGCCTGTCTAGGCGAAGGAACTAGACTGTCCTCTCGGGGTCGTTTGGACGGAATCACCTGGTTGGTCTGATAGACCGGGTTGTGGAAGGCGGCCGGAGAGGCAGTTCGACCATCGCCGTTGAGGTATGGCGGCGGATTCTGGAAGTGCGCCAGGTTGATGGACTGGGGCGGCTGGATGAACGACATGGAGGGATCGAGGGTCGCGCCAAAGCCAGCATCACTGTTGGGGTTGGCAGACGGGTCTTGGAGCCACGGGTTCATGGCCGTGAGCGGGTGAGGAGGTCCATCTGTCCCTGGCAGCGACTTGTCATCAGCACGCGGCCATGGCGAGCGCGATTCATCTCATGCTCGACAGGAGCCGACAGCGGCTTGGTAGGGCATGCGCCAGACCCCCCGGGCTCATCTTCACACGCGCCGCACACCCGTCACCAGCGCGACGCCGGTGGCCTGGCCAGGCCAAGGACCGACGGCGACGACGCGTCGAACCGGCCATCAGGCGAGCAGGCGCGACCCAAAGCGACGCGATACGAGGCGATGGAATGCGAATGGGCCAAGAGGTATGACAAGGAACAGCGAGGGAAGGGATGCAGACTTACCTGGTTGGCAGTGTTTAGTGGGTTCAAAGCGTCCAAGGTCTACGCAATCGGAACAGGATGGCAGTGGGAGAGATGGGCTGGGACCAAAAGCGGACTAGCGCAAAGCTGAGATGATTGAGAGACTCGGATCTGCCAGCATTCTGTTAGCAAAGGGCACCAGGGCTCCACAAGAGCCCGTCTGAGGCTGTGTAACAGAGTTAAAAGAAAACGATTTCGATTGAGCTTGCCGCTAGGGCATGCGACGAAGCGAATCTTGGGCGTACCAGCTGTCATCCAGGCTGCGGTGGCGGCTGAGCGTCAGGCCGACACCTTTTGCTCACGCCGCAGATTGGACCGGTACCAATCAGGCTAGTGCAGCAAATCAGGGCAGATGCAGGAAAAGGAAACCTAGGGAATGCTTACCTTGATTAGACAGGCCAAATCAGACACGCAAACACGCGGCGTTCCGTCGACAAGTGGTTGAGTGACGAGCAGAAAAGGGCGGGGTCGGGAGAGTGCGAGAGGAGTTTTTCCTGCGCGTGCCGGATTTGCCACCGTTTCGTAAGCGAGCTAGCCCCGGCACCCCAAGCACCGCTCTCACTTGCTTCCTTTGACACCCGTCGGCCGGCCTTTTCAATTCTCACCGTTGCCCTTGGATATTCAGGCTTGCCCGGCGTCTGTTGGTTGCTTTGCCGGCTTTGCTGGCTTTGTTGGCCTTACTGGCCTCGCTTTCGGCAATCTGCCGCATCCTCGTGGGCGTAAGGTAGTGTTTCAACGCCATCTGCTGTCCAAGCGCCCTAAACTCAATTCGACTTAAGTGTGTCACAGTAGCCTGATTCGATATTTCCAGACCTGCGACTTGCTCGTTTTCGGCTCAAGGTTTGCCGCTCCTTCCAGCCTGGAAGAGTCGGTGACCACCGCACTCTTCGAATTGTAGACACCACAATCTGCAAGCACAACGGGGCATGTGTCCTGGCAAAGGCACCACACGCTGCAAGCCCAACGAGAATGTGTCCTGGCAAAGACAAGCCTGTGGCATCCGTTGCACTTGTGTGTGTGGCCTGCGGGATCCGGTGCACTTGGTGTGTGGCCTGTGCCATCCGTTGCACTTGCTGGCCGCCTCCCTTGGAAAGTCGAGCGAGGCCAACTTGAGCCCTGGAGCTGAGTGAAGCATCATCATTGTGACGGGCTGGATAGACGCTCGTCCGCGCTCTACACTCGTGCGTGCTCCATGTTGACACCATGCTTAAGAAGATGCGAATGAGAGGGGAGTATGCCAACGCGTCTCCGTCCCAGACATGTCAGGCCAGCAGTTCCATCCGCGTCAGAAGCTAGTCAGTCAAGAAGTATTTAGAAGCTAGTCAGCTAAGAAGTATTTAGAAGCAAAAGCAGGAGGATGCGGGAATGCCAGGTAGATAATCATGCGCCATTCGTATCTACCGTCCACACACTCTCAAACTGTATTGGGCAATCCTTGCACGGGGAGTGGCAGGTGCGGCCCTTTGCAAGGGCCACATGCACTCGTGTTGCATCGGCCTCATGATATTTTAACATAGATAGTACGTTGATTAGATCTGGCTTGATGGGTGGACGGGCCAGCCCAATGTAATTATATACTACTACCCTGACGCGCGCTGGCCCAGAACACCCTCCCAATGTCGTCATCAGGTGATAGCAGGGCCACGGGCACATTTTATTTCCCCTCTCTTGGACATCCAGCGTCTCTCGCTCCGTCCGCTGCCGGGCGGTCCTCTTCGGTTCTTCTCCGCTCAGCTTCAATTCCTTCACGAGAGACATGGTATACACTCGGCTAAAAACGACGAGATTCGACCTGTGTTGAAGAATCCGGCGTTGGGGACCTAAATCCACCCCCCGGAGTTTCACTATCGGCCCCGAAACTGATCTTCCAATATGGCGTACCAACCCTTGTAGCATTCGCCTAAGTTATCATCGCTAGCGTAGGTGGCTCCGTGGGATAAGCATTGACACTGTCTTCACTCTTGCGGCATTGACACCGTCTTCACTCTTGCGGCATTGACACCGTCTTCACTCTTGCGGCATTGACACCGTCTTCACTCTTGCGAGAGTCTGAGCGGTCGTCAACATGTCGTTCTTGAACTGTTTAGATCTCTCGCATCTTTGCGGCCGTCTGAGTGAGGAGTGGCCGTACGTGTCACTATGCCACTATCCCACTATCCCACTATGCCGCTATGCCACTATGCCGCTATGCCACTATGCCACCTTGCCACCATGCCACCATGCCGCTGCTTAACGATACCAATAGTCAGGCTCATTGTACAGTATTACATTGGTAGATGCGTAAACCGCGCCATGTCGTTTAGAGTCGCAGAAATCCCTGGCGTAGTGGTTGGGCCACTAGCAGCGCCGTTCCCTGGCTATTGAGGCTGTCTAGGGGAATTCCTGGACTATTGGAATGCATCGTATCGCCAAAGATCTACTCGCCAGAAACTCTTCCACATGCAGCTTCCAGTGGTGGCTAGAGTAATTAGGTGCTCGCAGAGCCCGCTATGCAGCAATTCTCCCAAGAGCCCGCTAACTTACACAGTTCTCCAATCGGTGTGCAGAATTGCGCTGGACTAACTAACAAGTTAGCGGCCGCGAGGGCCTACCCGGGGTCTCGACATAGGCGCATCAAGGGCGCCAGTCACCGCTCCATTGTCCCGCTTGTCACTTTAGCATAGGTACAGGTTCGAAGATCGAGACCCTTCTTGCCCAGTACCACTGTTTAACACGCACACTGACGACGCTCCGTGTATTGTGGCAGGCAGGAGGACAGAGCCAGGCCCGCCTCTTGTTGGATTCGAGTGGTCTTCAGACGCTATTCTACTTACGTCCTAGCGGCATTCTTACAGCCAAGCCATGCTGCTGTGCTTCTGGTGTTGCGTCTTCGCCTGCGCCTGACCGACCGGCATCCGTGCTCTGAGATCCGTCCAACTCGTCTCACGCGTCAAGTCCGATCCAGCACGCATTCATCTCCCCGCCGCTCTGTCTACCCGCCACCATGGGCGATGTAATCGTTGCGAACCCGGCCCTTGTGGTGCCGCCGCACAAGAAGCTCCCGCCGTCTGACTCCATACCGGACATCGACTCGATCGAAGGCGTTGGTGCAAATGGCGAAGACGAATACTCAACGCTGAAGCGGTTACAACGGCACCTAGAGTCAGTGCAGTAGCAAGGCCGAAGCAGAGTTCACAATCTTACGCGTGGGCAGATACATCAAACTCCAAGAAGAATACATCAAAGACGAGCAGCGGTCCGTTCCCATGCACCGCCTTCTCTGTGTGGCCAACAACTTCAACTGACACGAGACAGATCACTCAAGCGCGAACTGGTCAGAGCACAAGAGGAAATCAAGCGGATACAGAGTGTCCCGCTCGTCATCGGACAGTTCATGGAGGCCATCGACCAAAAGTAAGGAGTCAGCCGCCGGCCATCGATGGCCAACAAGACTGACTCATTGCAGCACCGGCATCGTTCAATCGTCTACTGGCTCCAACTACGTCGTTCGCATTCTCTCGACGCTCGACCGCGAGAAACTGAAGCCATCGTCCTCCGTTGCCCTGCATCGACACTCGAACTCGCTCGTCGACATTCTCCCGCCCGAAGCAGATTCATCCATTGCCATGCTGGGCGCAGACGAGAAGCCCGACGTGACGTATGCCGATGTCGGTGGTCTGGACATGCAAAAGCAGGAGATCAGAGAAGCGGTCGAATTGCCACTGACCCATTTCGATCTGTACAAACAAATCGGCATCGATCCGCCGCGTGGTGTCTTGTTGTACGGCCCACCTGGAACTGGAAAGACCATGTTGGTTAAGGCGGTGGCCAACAGCACCACCGCCAGCTTCATCCGCGTCGTCGGCTCCGAGTTTGTGCAGAAGTACCTGGGCGAGGGCCCGCGAATGGTGCGAGACGTGTTCCGCATGGCTCGTGAGAACTCACCGGCAATCATCTTCATCGACGAGATCGATGCCATTGCCACAAAGCGGTTTGACGCCCAGACCGGTGCTGACCGAGAGGTGCAACGTATCCTGCTGGAACTACTCAACCAGATGGACGGCTTTGACCAGACAAGCAATGTCAAGGTCATCATGGCAACCAATCGTGCCGACACGCTCGACCCTGCCCTTCTGCGGCCAGGCCGTCTGGACCGGAAAATCGAGTTCCCATCGCTGCGCGATCGACGAGAGCGCCGTCTGATCTTTACCACGATTGCTAACAAGATGTCCCTGTCGCCTGAAGTCGACCTGGACTCTCTCATAGTGCGTAACGACCCTCTGTCCGGCGCCATCATTGCTGCCATCATGCAAGAGGCCGGGCTGCGCGCTGTCAGGAAGAACAGATACAACATCATCCAGTCTGACCTGGAGGATGCCTACTCCAGCCAAGTCAAAGGGGCACAGGAGGCCGACAAGTTTGACTTTTATAGATAGGGCGGCAAAGGGCCATCTGATAAATGCCTTCTGAGGAATGCCCTCTGAGGAATGCCTTCTGAGGAATGCCTTCTGAGGAATGCCCTCTGAGGAACGCCTTCTGAGGAATGCCTTCTGAGGAATGCCCTCTGAACCATAGACACATGGATGGCGAGCAAAACGGCGCAGGAGGCCCTCAGGCAAAGGCCATGGTGCCGAGACAGAAGGTCTGGCATCGACATGCCAAATCTACCTCACCTGAAGTCGGTCCGCGAATTTGCATCACTGGGCGTGCGATGGGCTCTTCTAGCGTGCGGCGCTGCGATGTGGAACAATAGACTCGCGAGGTTTGACTTCTAATTGTCTTTAAAAGACATGTACAACTCTTCCACCGTCCGGCGCTGCGATGTGGAGTCTGAACTTCAGATTGTATTCAAAAGACATGTACAGCTCTTCCAGCGTGCGGTGCTGCGATTTGGAACAATAGACTCGCGAAGTCTGACTTCAGATTGTATTTAAAAGACATACACAACGCTTCCGCGGTCAGATCACCCACACCAACGGCTCATGATGCCGTCGTACCCTACCGCTGTTCATTCGGGGCAGGGGCCGACGGGCTAGTGGATGTCGAGCCGGCACCATGACAAGCGCCCATTGGCGGAAGTGTCGATGCCAAGCGATCTTGTTTTCAGTGCTAAGGGTCATGCAGTCTCGAAGTTTCGTCATCCCCCTTTCTCCCAGCTTTTCTCATCCGTCATTTCGAGGGCGGCGCATCACCAGCACTGGGGACGCATCCGTCATTCTTCCCATCTTAGAGCCAGTATTTGCACGAGTGCGATTGCCCAATTGTATGTGAATGACGAAGCCGGCAAGCACGGGCTTCGCCGGGCTGCCTCTGACACAAAAGAGCGTGCCGCTCTTGCGTCGTTGTGTCGTCACGTCATTCATCCATCGCCGGGCAAATCAGAGCCAGGGCAGGAGCGCGCTAGTTCGGCTAGATATACACCCGCAGACGAGGGCGGGGGGGTGATTGACAGGCTTGAAGAGGCAGGTAAGTTGCCTTCCCTTTGATCTTGTCTCTTTCGCACATGGAACATGTGGCCTGGCGAGTGCCCGCAATGGCAAGAAGCAAAAGCGGCGCGCGCGATGGGCGACACAAAGCCCGATCGTGCAATAACGTCGACACCCCCGCTTCCGGAGCTTGAACCCTCGGGGCCTTAGCGGCTTGCTTGGTTGGGGCCATTGGCCCGCCCATTCGATGGCCCCTTCTATCGATGATTTGTTCCCACTTGGCCGCCCGGGCCTGCCCACTCAGAAGCAGCGAGGATTAAATTCTCTGCAGCTATGTTCCCGGCAGCCCTTATAATACCACGCACCCTCCCACTGACGTAGCCTTCCGTCATCCCTCAGCCACCTCCCTCTACCAGGCAAAGTCTCCTTCTGCTTGTTGTTCATTCTCCCTTCCACCTGAGAATACGTCATAACTCATGGCATCTGTGGCAGTCGCCTCCAACGCACCTCTACCTCACCTGGGTGCCGCGCCTGTCTCGACCACTTCATCTCCTATGGATGCGAAGAAGTCTGCTCTGAAGCAAGAAGGTATGTTTCTGCCTCGGCTGCGTTGCCGCTGACGCGCAACCTGCCCACACATCTCGCCGTCGCTCGCCTTGCACTTTTTTTTCAATGGCAGTCGCCTCCTATGCACACCCGTCCCTCACAGATCCATCATCAGCATGTAGCACCTACAGCACTGCGCATTGAGCTGACAGCTCCATCCACAGAGCCAGCACTTGCATCGTCGCCGTCGCAGAACAAGCCCACCTTGCCTGGTAGGTGTCAAATTTCATCATTATCACTATCATTATCATTATCACCATCACCCTTGTCGCCATCATCATTATCACCATTGTCATCATCATCGTCATCGTCGTCGTCACTATCATCACCGTCGTCGTCATCGTCGTCACTATCATCATCGTCGTCGTCATCGTCGTCATTATCATCATCATCATCATCATCATCATCATTATCATCATCATCATCATCATCATTATCATCATTGTCATCATTATTATCATCGCCGTCATCATCATTATCATCATCATTATCATCATTATCATCATTATCATCATTGTCATCATTATTATCATCGCCGTCATCATTATTATCATCGCCGTCATCATCATTATCATCATTATTATCATCGCCGTCATCATCATCATCATTATCTTTGTCATCTTTGTCATCACGTGTCTAATGCATCGACAGAATCCCAATCGACTTCGCTGGTCGAAGATCCCAAGCCAGCAGCAACTTCGGAGCCCCTAGCACCTCCTCCCAAGCCTGCAAATCCAGGCGAGACACCAGATTACTTCTCAGCCTTGCACAACGGAACCACTGGGATCTCGCACGAATTTAATCCCTTTGAACAGTCATTTGGCGCACCCTCGACTGAAACCCCGGGCAAAACTTTACTGCCCGGTGTCGCTGCGCTCACATCGCCAGCAATCCCTGGTGCCGCTACAGCAGGAGGATACAACTGGCAAGGCTCTCTGCGCTCTGGGCCGCTGAGCCCTGCGATGCTCCCGGGCCCTCAACAGGGCGATTACTTTGACAGTATTGGCCGTGGATTTCCGACTCCCAACGAGTCCTCACTGCGCACTGGCCTTACCCCAGGCGGCGGCGGGTCTATGTTCCCTGCGCCCAGCCCGAACTCACAAGCACTGTTCAACACTCTGCAGAGTGGTGGTGCTACCCCCGGTACTCTTGACTTTCACCGCACGGCTATGAACGCTGCTGCCCGCAGCAAGACCGATCAGTTTCCCGTTACATCAAATCCCGCAGCCGACATGGCTGCGACGAACAACAACATGGACGCACAACATGATGCCACCGATGCTGCAAACGGGCTTTTCATGCTTGCCAAGGGTGCTCAGGCTAACAATCAGTTCGCTGTTAGCAACCAGACCGCCCAGCAGCTACAGACTCGGGCCGGCGACCAGGCAGCTAACGGCTCGGTTGATTTGAGTGTCAACGGCGATGCCGTTGACAGCGCTGATGAAGCGTCCAGACCCAACACTCGGGGCGGTCGAAGCAAGAAGGCTGCCAAGGCTGATACAACTCCTAACAACCGTCGCAAGTTCGAGGGTACGCCTAAAGGAAGCAACAAACGGGCCAAGAACGGCTCTGGGGCGATCAATGTAGATCCGGCGCTCGAACTTGGCGATGAGGAAGATAGCGAAGCCGAGGACCAGCAGCTGCAAGACAACAATGCCAACGGCAAGAAGATGACTGATGAAGAGAAGCGACGAAACTTCCTCGAGCGTAACCGGTAAGGGCCAGTCTTGGTATTGGATCAATCAGTGCTAATAGCCATCCAGTGTCGCGGCTTTGAAATGTCGACAACGAAAGAAGCAATGGCTGGCCAGCCTGCAGACAAAGGTTGAGATGTACTCGGCAGAAAACGAAACGCTCAATCAACAGGTGGCGCAGCTACACGAAGAAATCAGAACGCTGCGAAGCTTGCTGATGGGCCACAAGGATTGCCCTGTCGGCCATGCTCAGGGTATCGGACAATTCTTGAGCGGCATCCAGGAGTCGAATGTCTTCACCAATGCGCATGCCAATCATTACGGCATGGCCGGCATACCAACCGGGGCTATGCAAGCTGGTCTGCCTCAGCGGACGTAGGCCCGACGATGATCAGCCCGACGATGATAAGCCTGACGACGACCAACTGAACAGTAATCACCTGAAAATGGTTGTTGGCTGAACTGGCTCGCACAGCAGCAGAATTGAGAGCAACTTGATAAAATTCTTTGACCCGGAATGTACTCGTCGCCACGGCCTGGTCGACTTCGTCTTCTGGGGGCTCGTCATGCCGCAATGGAATTGCCATGCGACACGACTGAGTCGTGGCACAGACACATAATTTTAGTTCTAACCATCCCTTTCACATTGTACGTACAACGTCAAGAGCATGTATAGCATGGCAGTCACAAAATGGGGGCGTTAATAATGGGAAGGTGCGATTGACCGGTTTCTGTGATGACGGCGACGCTCACTCACGACGTTATGGGGGGGAGCGGGGCCTGGCTGGTGTGGGCGACACGGCGTTGAGTTCGTCAGCTAGGACAGGGTGTAAGATTTTGAGATTCAGAGTAGAGAGAAAAGTGAGCAAGGGGATGTGGTTCGGCGGGGGACGGGGCGAACGTGCATTCGTCCCTCGTTCGCAACTGGCTACGTAGTCTGAAGTGAGCCTTTTTTACTATATGCCCACAACACAGTGGTGGTGCGCCTTTTCCCTTTCTATTCATCTAGTGCGCCTCTCTCCTTTGCATTCATCTACTTCACTTTTCCTTCGGTCGGTCTTCTTTTTGGGGGCCCCAACTGAGTTCTACAGGCGGGGGATAGTCGTTGAGCAAGTCAACGGCCGCCAGCACATCGGGGGTGTCCCTCCACAGGGCAGTGTTGCGGTAAGCCCGCATCCAGTGCAGATGGGGCATCAAGCGGGTGAAATCATCCTGGAACATGGCGTCAGCCTCACGCTCCAAGATGGGCGCGAGCTTCTCCTTGAGCGCCTCGTTGACAAAGTCGTAGTTCTTCTTGACTCTGATCTCGTGCTCCATAATGACCAGGAGCGCGAGCGAGCCGTAGTTGAGCGCGTACTCGAACACGTCGATGGGCGACAGGGCGGCGAACCCGCCCTCACGCCGGATCAGGATGGTGTCGCAGAAGATGCGCTCCCAGTACCGCGTCAGCCGCTGGTGCAACACCACGTGGAAGTAGAGGCTGCCCATGAGCGGCAGCAGCGGGCGCGCGAAGCGCGACTGGCCCACGAGGTGGGCGAACAGCATGTCCCGCCGCCAGGCGTGCTCGAGGCGCGGCGTGTTGAAGTCGAATGCGTGCTGCGGGTGCGGTACGCTGAGCGAGGTCAGCTTGTGCATGTGCTGCTTCCACTGCCGGAAGCGCTGCACGCTCGTGTCCATGGCCTGCCGCTGCTGCGCGGGGATGCGGCAGGGCAGCGGCACGATCGCGTTGCCAAAGAGCAAGACTGCCAGCGGCGTGAATTCACCGCATACCAGCAGCACGAGGCCGAAGGGGATCAGCTTGAGCAGGTCGCTGATGGTGCGATAGTAGAGCTGGAAGTCCCGCCGGCTGATGTGCGGCACGGGGATGTGGTTCGACGCCGACATCTGGCCCGTGGCTGGGTCGGTGATGGGTTTCTTCGTTGCCCATTGCTGGCCGCTGTAGCGCGCGGCGGCCACGATGGTAAATGGCTGGATCCACGCCCGCAGCTCGCTGTACTCGCGCCAGTTGCTGCGGATGTTGCGGAGCCCGGTCTTGTAGAAGCTCAGGTACGCCCTGCCGATTGCCACGTAGTACGACAGTTTGGACTGCCCGGCCTGTTTGGTTGGCATGTCCAGCGGTGGGGGCCGTGTGCTGTCGAGGCTTCTGTTGCCGCCGTCATCTTCGACACCTTCCGGCAGTGGGTCCAGGAGAATGGGCAGGTATTCGGGTCGCGGTGCATAGCATTGGGGGGTGATGAGGCCGCCGCGTGAGGTCGGCTTGGGGTTGTAAGGGATCACCAGGGGGTCTTGCGCGCGCCGGTTAAGGCGCGCGACGGAGTCACGGCGCCATTTGGCGTGGTCTTCGGGCTTAATTGCCCGGAGCACACGCGAGCTGGTTAGATGCCTTATTGCGAGCTGTGGTTGTTGCCTTGTGATCCCGATTCCATTTACGCCTGATGCGCACACGGGACCAATGGCGGTGCGCACAAATCGCGCCGATGGTCCGGTGAGGACTGCAAAGGACATGAAAGGGGCCTAGCGGGTGGTGAAGCCGATGCACGAACGGTGTCTTTTTGATGATAATAAATTCCGCCGCCGCCCAGTAACTTGGTCAAGCCTGATTGGGGCAATTTGGAGAAAACGCCTCGTCGTTCTGGCCACGTTTTATTGGTGTCGATCTGGCCTGAAGAGTCTGTGTACTTGATTTTAACAGCATCACTATTGATCACATCTCAGTAGGTGCGGGCAGAGTTGTTCTTTGAATACAGACGCTCTCCCGCAAGTACTTCTTTCATCGAATCAATAGCAACAAAGCCATGATACTGATCCAGTAAAGCTCTGGTTAGGCCAGCGAGCGTTTAACCAGATTAACAAACACCACACTAAGTTGCCCCTTTATAACAGGGCAACCACTCCGCTAGCCATGCCAGCATCGACTTTTCCATCCAGCCTGGCCAGCCTGTGCTTGTTGGCATGCACACTCCTATTCGGCTCTGCACAGGCTGCTTCATCTGTCAATGTGGCCCTGAAGGCATCCTTCAACTCGGCCCCCTTGCTTGTGGAACTCCTCGAGACGGCCGCGGCGGAGAATGGGTCGAGCTACTTCCCTCTGCTGGACCGGATTGCTGATGGAGTCTTTGCCGAATCCTCCACGGACAAAGAGCTGTACGACCAGTTTGTTCATGTGTTGCGAGAGGAAGGTCATGTCCAGTCTCCTGAGGCCCTGTCGTCGTTCAAGCTGGCCTTCTCGCTCCACGCCTCAGCGCCGCGAGTTCAAGCCCACTTCCAGTACTACAACAGGACCATCTCGCCTCACCTCCCCGCTGCCCAAGACGCCGTCTGTCCAGCATGGGTTCAGCTTGACGGACAACAATATTGCACTCCCACGCTAGAGCGAGCCCAGCAGTCACTCTCCCTGGACGAGGCCGAAGAAGTGCTCCCCTTCGATAGAGTGCTGGGCCCCGAACATGGAGTCCCGTCTGCCATCCTTTATGCCGATATCAGCAACCCGCTCTTCCCTGAGTTCCACAAGGCAATCTCGGCGTCAGCCAAAGCAGGCGAATCGGCCTACCGCCTGCGCTACCGACGCTCGCCAGGCGAACATAAGCCTCTCTACCTAAGTGGCTATGGCGCGGAGTTGTCCCTCAAACGTACCGACTACATCGTCATTGACGATAGAGATGCTCCCAAATCGGAAGACCTCAGCCAAGCTGCCCTGAAGGCGCCATCCGATGCGGAAGAGGTCGAGATCAAGCCCCTGACCACCTCCGAACTGGCCAATCTTGGATTAAACACCGCCAGCTATATTGCCTCGAATCAGGATCCCCTACAGGCGCTCGTTCAGGTGACGGCCAACTTTCCCAAGTACTCGTCCTTTCTGGCCAGCCAGAATGCCAGCACGAGCTTCCTAAACGAACATCAAGCCAACCGCAAGCTTCTCCTGCCTGCTGGATACAACATTTTGTGGATAAATGGGCTTCAAATTGAACCTCGCCAGGTCAACGCCTATTCTCTGTTGGATCATCTTCGCCGAGAGCGCAAGCTCATTGAAGAAATGAAGACCATTGGCCTGACTGCCACCGACGCAATCGGCCTTCTCTCCTCAGATGTCATTGCTCAAGCCCAGGCACATGAAGTCGTCCAACGCTACGACTGGCGTGACGAGCCCGAAGGCGGAAATGTCATCATCTGGCTGAATGATCTAGAGAAGGACAAGCGCTATGCCAAATGGCCTAAATATCTTGCCGGCCTTTTTCAGCGCAGTCGCCCTGGCCAGCTGCCTCCTGTTGCACGAGACATCCACAACCTCATTGTTCCCTTTGACATTGAGAACATCAAGGACATCGAACTAGTTGCCAGGAACTTGCAAAGCTTGATCAAGGGCCAAGTCCCCATTAGAATTGGTCTGATCCCATCTGGCTCAACCCAGACAGCCGAGACCTATGCAAGGCTTTCTCACTATTTAGTCGATACTTATGGCCTGAGTTCATTGATCGCATTCTATGATGATCTTTTGAAGTCCAAAAGGATCTCGAGTAATGCGGAAAAGCATCTGGCGACCGCGATCAAGGACACCGAGGTTCGTGAGGGAAAACAGGCCTTGACGTACAATCAAGTTCTGCAGAGTGAGGCCCTCGGTGAATATGTGTCAAAGGCACAAGAGTATCTTGACAGACTCGAGCTCAGTACCATCGATCCTCACTTCATTATCAACGGCGTGGTCTTGCCTCGCGGTGAGACCTGGTTTGAACTGCTAAGCTCGCGGGTCTTCTTGGATTTGCAGCAAATACAACAGGCAGTCTACCAAGATGCCCTCGAGGAGGACACCTGGGTACCTCACTTCTTTCTTTTTCAGGCCATCGCGCGAAGAAATTCTTTGATCGTGCCCTCGGACTCCAAGGACGTCAACCTTGTTGATGTTCCAGCACTTACGGCTGCCCATCCTGACGCGTTCGCGCAACTCCCAAAGTCCGATGGCGAGCATGCCACGCTACTCAGCGACCGCGCCCACCTGTTACTTGTTACCGATTTAGACTCCCAAGATGGCCGCGAACTTCTAGCCAGTGCCTTGGAATTCAAAGCTGCACGAAGCGAAGTCGAGCTGTTGGTCGTGCACAATGGCGGTGACGGAACTACACCGGGATTGTCGGAGCACTTCAATGACTTTTGGGCCGCTTATAAACAACAAGCCAAAGACCTGACCTCGGAAGACCTGCGTCAGCTCATTCAGCAATATGCCGACATCTTGACAGGTAACCATGCCGCCACACCTGCCACTGCCAAGCTCTGGGAGCATGGAAAAGGCCTGATACGAGATCTGGGCCTTGAGGCAGGCCAGAATGCCCTATGGCTAAATGGAAGGCTCATCGGCCCACTACCCCGGCCGTTCACGCTCCCTGATCTTCTCTTGCTTCTTGACTTTGAGAGGTCCTCTAGGATCGCCCCAGTCACCACAGCTATCACTGGTCTAGGTCTGGAAGAGAGATTTACCAATGCGCTCGACCTGGCAAAGATCACCTCGACCGTCGCTCGCTCGCACAAGTCAGAATTACCAGAGGGCCTGCAGGACGCTGCTCCATTGATTCGCATTGACCGGTTCAAGGCATGGAACGATACCTACACGGCCATCCAGAAGGAGCCGGCTATAGACGCCTTGGTGCAGGTGGTGGCCGTCGTAGACCCAGTCTCAGAGGTCGGTCAGAGCTGGGCGCCCATCCTGAAGACTTTGTGCGAACTAGATGGTGTCAACACAAAAATCTTTCTCAACCCAAAGTCTTCGCTCAGCGAACTCCCAGTGAAGAGGTTCTACCGCCAGGTGCTCAGTTCAGCGCCCGCCTTCAACCAAGATGGCTCGCTTCAAGCCCCCGGAGCGGCCTTTACCAAGCTGCCGCTGGACACTCTTTTCAACCTTGGCATGGTTGTGCCACCTTCGTGGCTGGTGTCCCCCGAGGAGGCCAATGCTGACCCAGACAACATCAAGTTCAATGTCGCAGGAAATGACGCCGACGCCGACGTTGTGTATAAGCTGGACAACATTCTGATTGAAGGACACGCCCGCGACGTTACTGCTGGACCACCCCCTCGCGGCGTCCAGCTCCTGCTTGGCACCACCGAGCAGGCCCATGTCACCGACACCATCATCATGGCAAATCTGGGCTATTTCCAATTCAAAGCAAATCCTGGCTTCTGGAAGATCTCACTCAAACCAGGCCGATCGTCCAAGATCTTTCACATCGACAGCGTTGGGCCCAATGGATACTCAGCGCAGCCTGGTGATGCCACTTCCTCTGTGGCTGTGCTGTCGTTTGACGGCCTCACCCTCTTCCCACGCCTCTCGCGAAGGCCAGGCATGGAAGACGAAGACGTGCTGGAAGAAAGCAGCAGCAAGGGCCAAGTAGCCAAGATTGTTAATAAAGGTGCCTCATTCCTCTCATCCCTAGGCCTGACCAAAGATACCAAGACACAATCTACCAACGCCGAGATCAATATCTTCTCCGTCGCCTCAGGCCACTTGTACGAGCGTATGCTGTCCATCATGCTCGTTTCTGTCATGCGTCACACAACGCACACGGTCAAATTCTGGTTCATTGAACAATTCCTCTCGCCTTCCTTCAAATCGACACTGCCCATCCTGGCCGAGCACTACAACTTTGAATACGAAATGGTAACGTACAAGTGGCCGCACTGGCTACGCGGGCAGCGGGAAAAGCAGCGGGAAATCTGGGGCTACAAGATCCTCTTCCTCGACGTCCTCTTCCCGGTAGACCTGGACAAGGTCATCTTCGTCGACGCCGACCAAATCGTGCGCACCGACATGATCGACCTCACGCGCGTCGACCTACACGGCGCCCCCTACGGCTTCACGCCCATGTGCGACTCGCGCACCGAAATGGAAGGCTTCCGCTTCTGGAAGCAAGGCTACTGGAGCACCTACCTGCGCGGCAAGCCCTACCACATCTCGGCCCTGTACGTCGTCGATCTCAAAACCTTCCGTGCCCTCGCCGCCGGCGACCGCCTGCGCGGCCAGTACCAGGCCCTCAGCGCCGACCCGGCTAGCCTGTCCAATCTCGACCAGGACCTGCCCAACCACCTGCAGCACAGCCTGCCCATCTTCAGTCTCGACCAAAACTGGCTGTGGTGTGAGACCTGGTGCAGCGACGAGGCCTTGACGACCGCCAAGACGATTGATCTGTGCAATAATCCGCAGACCAAGGAGCCCAAGCTCGACCGTGCCAGGAGGCAGGTCCCTGAGTGGACGGTCTATGATGAGGAGATTGCCGCCGTTGTCAGAGATGCGAGGGAGAAGACAACAGAAAAGGAGAGCCAGGCTGCGGCTGCAGTAGATAGTGATGAGCGCGGTCGTGAGGATGCGGCTAAAAGTACCTGGCAAAAGAAGGAGCTATAGAGGAGTAACTTAGAAGATTGATTCAGAGTATTGTGCTTGTACAACAAAACGGGAAACCCAATCATTGATGAGGCATTCATTCATTCATTCATTCATTTAGCTCTCAGCCACGCACGCCGCCTGTTTCTCGACACGTCAGGCCTAGTGATATCCGTGCGTCTGTCCGTCTTGCTTCGGGTATTTCTCTCTCTCTCCTTGCGCCGCACTTTCCTGCCCTGGCCAGCCCAGAAACTAAAAAAACAACCAAGATACGGTTGCGATCGAGAAACTTCAGTCTCCCAGCAGGTCGCAGTCCTCGGCAGGGACTGGACCCACTCGCACCTGCTCAAGCAGCCCAAGCCTGGCATACTCCTTGACGACGGCATCAAGGCGTCGGCGCAACATCTGGCACTGCACATTGTCGACGTCGGTGTAAGTGGAGACAGCGGGCAGACTATCAGAAGTAGTAGAACTGCCGGCAGGAGGAGGATGAGGAATAACAGGAGCGGTAGCATTGTCCCTCTGCCAGCCCGGATTAAAAAATCAATTGGTATTCGCGCCCAGCTGTCGGTCCATGCAGCCGGTGAGGAAGTAGTGAAAGGAGAGCAAGCCACGCTCCAGCATATACGTGGCCCTAATCTGATCGCGCCTTTCGAGCGCGTCCGGGATAAAGACAAAGAAGCCCTGGAAGTCGAACGCGGTGCATTGTAGGCCCTGCTGGTGCCACGCTGCCAAGAGCCGTTGGCAGGGGCTGCAGCAGTTGGTCGTCCTCATGTCAGCTTCAGGATGGCTGCAGTACTGTGGCGGGCCCGACGGCCACTTTTCAACTGGGCCGGCGATTGGGCAGGACAGTAGCGGGAGGCAGAAGGCAGGAGGGGAATTTCGGGCCTGGTCGTTTGTGTCTACCGCGATTGCAGGTGTGTCTACCGCGATTGCAGGACTGTCGATCGTGGTGGTTGAGTTGATAACGGCTTCAGCTGCAGCTGCAGCTTTTGCTCCTTCTGCCGTTGGTGGGAGGTAGTCGCAGTCGAGCGCGATGCGTTCGCATGTCTGAACTTGCTGGCCACACGTCTGGCAGGGGGTGTATTCTTGCACGACGATGCGGCGGCACATGTTTCCACCCTCTATTGGTTGACTGGCTTGCTGGCTGGATGAAAAGTGGAAAGAGGGTGGTGGTGGTGCTACCTTGTCCACTTGCTGCGTTGAAAAGAAGATGCTACTTTTGTTCTCGCTACCGAAGGCACGTCGGAGAGGTGATGGTCTTTTAAAGTATCGACTCCCTCTCATGTCGGCTCCTCGCGTTTGCCATTTGCCAGACCAGGTAGCCGGCCAGGCACGTTCGAGAGATGACATTATAGAGCGCGGGCCAAGTCACTAATTAGTAGAGCCGACTGTGAATATGGCTGGTTTGCTGCCAATGGTAGAGGAGGACCGAAGGGGGCCTTTGGGAGAATCACTGAATCTTGGTGCGTAAAAAGTCTCAAATTGGATACAAGCATCGCTCCGGCTACCTCGTGCCAAGTTGAATCATACTCGTCCACGCTCTCGACCCCAAAGTGTGCGGAATGAATTTACTTAGAAGATATCAAACTGCGTCCGTGGCATTCGGCTATTCAGCCGCCTAGTCGCTCTCATCTTCGTTTGTGTGATGATACTGCGACGAGCGCCGAAATTCTTCCAGTCTTCGTTTTTGGGAGCGTGCGCTCTCTTGAATGCTATTGATAAAGTCTTGACTGTTATCCGTGGATAAAGCGCGCGGCTTACGGGCCCAGTTAGGGCGGTGGGACCCGGGAGCCGGATGTCTGGGTACCTTGTCGTCGTCGTCGCTGTCAGATTCAGAGAGGGTGAATGCTCGGGCGTGACGACCTCTCGCACGGCGATTCTGAAGAGGCAGCTGATGTATCCGACGCAAGCCGGTGTTTGTTCCTGGGGTTGGCATTTGCAAAGATTGAATATGTTTAGCGACGTGCACCTGCTTATCTTTGCCGTGGGCACTGCTCACTGAATCAGCTTGAGCGCGCGGCTGGAACAATGCATGTGCAGGAGTTCGTGGCACGTAGACGCTCGGAGTTTGAATGCTCACCCCGACAGATGTCGGTGAAGTAGTTTCGCTGCCAGACTCTCCGCTATCTGAGCTGTGTGAACTAGCTTTATCCCTCTTCGAGGATGCCCTCGTAGAGGTTGACGAAGATGTTGTATTGTCAGAAGACTCTTCGCTATCAGTGCCATGTGAACTTGCTTCATCCCTCTCGTTTGTCTGAGCAGATGTCGACGAAGTCGTTGAGGAATCAGAGTCGGAATCTTCAATACTAGAGCGTTCGCTCATGGCGGCATCTGCAGTGGACGGGTGAGAAGGTTGGAGCAGCACAGCTGGGGTCGAGTGGTGGACACGGGGCTCGATTGCGACAGAGGGAGAGGGCTGATCCTGGGAGGGGGTATGGCGATGGGGGTTCTGAGATTGACGATAGGCTGAAGTATGGGCCTGCGTCTGCTCAAAGGCCTGAGTTAAGGCCATCGATGGCCGTGGAGTTTGCTCAACGGAAGGCGATTTTGGCAGTAACTCTTCTTCAGGCAGTTCAGCGTCGTTAGTAGGTTGGGCGTTTGCCTCTATGCTCGTATCCTGCTCGATGTCTGAATGAGTGACGACGGCAGAAGAGAGGTGGGGTGCTTCTTCAACTACTGGTTGAGCGTATGATATCTCTGTATCCTGTTCAATCTGTGGATGAAATGTTGCATCTGGCATTCGGCCATTAGAAGCCGTTGTACCGCGTTGATGGTCTGGATCAGAGTCAGGAATTACATCATTGATGATGGGTGAAGAGAAAGGCGGTGGCTGATCGTGTGAGCTCTCTGCATCGCTGGATGGTGCTGAATTGAGGGCAGCATCTTCATCTGAGTCGACAATGAGCTTGGGAGACCTATTTGAGGGCAACTCCGAATGAAGTTCTTCATCTGAGTCGACAACGGGCTTGGGAGACATATTTGAGGGCAACTCCGAATGAAGTCGCTGTTCCATCCGAGACAGCCGGGGACTTGTGGCAGCAGACTTCCTCCATCGGTTGCCAATGAGTGTGCCATGAATAGATCGCCAATGGTTTGAGCACTGTTGTGCTGTGCGTGTTCCGACTTTGTCGCTCACAGCTTGCCAATCGAAACTGGCTCCAGGGGTGCGTAAGGTGGATTGTCGAACGTGGTCGATAGCCTGGCTAAATTTCAAGCTTTCACCCACAGACCATACACCCTTCTCAAGCTTGCCTGCATGCTGTAGAGTATCGACATAGCGACGCCTGACAGATGGCGAGCTTCGGCCGACTGATTCAGCAATGGTAGTCCACTTGGGACCAAGGGTTTTGTACAGTCGGACGATGTCCTCATCGACATCTGAGCTCCAGTTGGTGTCCTTGTCGCCATTGTGGAAGTGGACGTCTCGGTAGTGTCGCAAGGATCTCCGTGAGCGTCTAGGCAAGACATTGTAGTAGGTAGCCAGTAGCTCTTTGCGACTGACGAATTTGTATGGCCAGTCAGACGCGTGGAACTTTCTGGTATCGGTCATTAATTCATTGAACTCGAACTCGGTGATGCCGTGCTCGTGGCAGAACCGAGCGCGCCAGTTATCGAGATTTGCTTTTTCTTGAGCGGTGAAGTGACCGGTGTCTTCGGGAAGTTGGTCTTGGCAGCCATGGTGTCCAGCGTCGATCTGGTGCTGCCTGAGGGCAGAGTGAGAATGATAGCGTCTGCTGCATGTGCTGCATTGTTCTAGGTACCGATGGACTTTTTGGTTCCTGTTGTGCTCAATCTTGGCGCGTTTAGTGGGGAAGGGCATATGACATATGCGGCAGAAGGAAGTGGGATCGCGCAGGTCAGAGTCCGCGACCTTGTTCTCTCGGCGGCTGTATTGATCAGCTCTCTTGGTAGCTTTAGCCTTGGCGGATGATGTTGGCCGCTTGTATGGTATTCCCTGGCTCGTCCCAGGCTCGGAATTGCCGTCATTGCCGTCATTTCCCGACTCGCGAGTTCTCTCATCGCTGCTCTGAGGGTCACTGGATGGAGCGGGGCTCTGGCGTGAGGGTGGTGGGTTGTGGTGGTCATCTTCGGCCATGGCGATGCCGCTGTCCAAGGAATCATGGCTGGGCGGCGACCCAGCAGTCCGAGATTTCTTGTGAGGTGGCTGTGCAGGATGATCGTGGGTTTTGGGGTGTGGGTCTGTGGATAGCTTCCGCTTCTTTGATGTATGAATCGCATCACGGCTGGGATGTTGGTCACGCTGAACATTCTCTTGGCTGAGCGATGTTGGCTTTTCACGCGGCTTTAACAGGTGGATATCTGCATGTGGGTGCTTGGATCGAAAATGAGCCACCAAGTTGTCATTGCGTACAAAGACTTTGCCACAGATACAGGGATATTCCTTCACATGGGCATGTCCATGTCTGATGGCGGTATTTTGTCGTTTGAAGGTCTTGGCGCAGCTATATTTAGCTGCAAAGGGGCAGGGAAAGCGGCGGCTGTCGGCAGCGGGAAGGTCTTGAATTGCCTGTGCACGAGGCCGGACTGATGGGCTGCTGTTGGCGAGCTCATGGCGAGGAAAGTCAGTCGAGGGCAAGGAATTGAGCGAGTCTTGGTCGTCGTCGATACTGTCGCTAGATCTTTCGTCTAAGGGAGTGGTGTGGGCGGCGATGCGCTTTCGAGCCATGCGCAGTTCCCATGCTGGGTGGTACTTGGCCTTGTGTCGAGTTAAGTCGGTGGGCTGAGTAGAAAATCTCCCACAAACGGGACAGCACAGATCAAGTTCATGCGCATGTGTGCAGTGGATCTCAGCGTCGGCCGAGTTGGGAAAGGTCTGTTGGCAGGAGAAGACTGTGGCATAGGGGCAGGCGACAGGGTGGTCGATGTCTGAGCGCGAGTTGTCTCGCTTCTGGGACTGGACGAGTTTCTTAGCATAGTCGACGGTGGCCTTGGAGTGGTAGGTTGCCTGATGCTCGTCGAGATCGCTTTGACTGGGCTGACCCGACTTGCATACAGCGCAGACAAGTAGTCCGGGGGGGTGATCCTGGCGAGCATGCTCTTCTGCATCGTCTGTGGTTTCAAAGGTGCGTGAGCAGAAGTGGGTTTGGGTAAGGGGACAGGGAGTGGCGGCGGCAGGGTGGGACTGAGCGGTAGGGCGACGGGTGTGGGCTCGGGCGCTGTCGATATGCAGGGCCATGTGGCTGGCATCCATAAACTGGCGAGAAGAATGGCATCGCTTGATGTGATCGAGGGCCTTGTCCCTGCGGCGGAACAATCGCTCGGTGCCATTGCTGCAGAAGGGGCACATGAACTGGGGCGGGGCATGGACGAGCATGTGCCGGTTGATCTTTGACTGGGCTGCGAAGCTCTGTGGACAGTGCGGACACTTGAATTTGAGCGTCTTGTCTGAGGCGGGAGCGCCAGAAGCGTTAGTCTTGGATATGTGCTGTTGGCTGTCGTCGGGCTCAGCCATACGCCTTGCTGGGATTTCAATGTAGTCGAATATCTGGATTGGTCCTCTGGCGGCAGCCTTGTGAGCGGCTGGCTCGATATGAGCGTCGGGACTCGGATCACGCTCAATCTCGCCGTGGTCATCGTCTGGGGCAGAGGAGCGACTGGAGGCTCTTGAGCGAGCAGAGGGCGGCGATCGTGGGCTGAGGAATGGGTCTTCTCCTGCTGCCTCTGTATCATCCTCTGCTGCCTCTTCTCCATCCTCTGCTGCCTCTTCTTCATCCTCTGCCGCCTCTTCTTCATCTTCTGCTGCCTCTTCTTCATCCTCTGCCGCCTCTTCTTCATCTTCTGCTGCCTCTTCTTCATCCTCTGCTGCTGCTGCCGCCGCTGATTGATCAACCATGTCGACTGCCCTGCCATCGTCCACCAGCTGTTCAGTGGGAGGGCGTTCAGCAGGCCCATCAGTGCGGTCACTGCTGTTTGACTCGCCGTTGAGGATTCTGAGGACGTCATTGTTGTCCTCTTCCTGCTGCTGCTGCTGCTGCTGCTGCTGCTGCTGCTGCTCATCGTCTTCGTCGGTTTCATCGTTTTCGTTGTCATTCATGGCGTTATCATCGCTGTCGTTGTCGATATCGTTGCCGTTGTCGATATCGTCGCCGTTGTCGATATCGTCGCCGTTGCCAATATCGTTGCCGTTGTCGATAGTGTTGCCGTTGTCAATATCGCTACCGTTGTCAATATCGTTGCCATTGTCGATATCGATGCCATTGTCAATATCGCTGCCGTTGTCAATATCGTCGCCGTTGCCAATATCGTTGCCGTTGCCAATATCGTTGCCGTTGCCAATATCGCTGCCGTTGTCAATATCGTTGCCGTTGTCAATATCGATGCCATTGTCGATGTCGTCGCCGTTGTCGATGTCGTCGCCGTTGTCGATATCGTCGCCGTCGCCGTCGCCAGCACCTGCCCCACCCTGCTCTAGCCCCGCCCGCCAATGGACCTCGTCCGCCAGAGTTCCAACCGGATCGCCCATCTCGCTGACTTCATAGTGGCCGTGCATCTCCGGCGACTCGAGGCGCACCCGCCGCCGCTCTTCCTCAGATGGCTCCCATTCAGCGGGCTGCGGCAGCACGGGCAGGCGCGATGCTGCTTCCTGCTCGTCGCTACGCGTCCTCTTCGTCGGCTTCCGCGTCTTCTTGACCTTGGGATTTGTCCGTGACTTTGCTGACACCTGTTTCTGTCTGTGGCCGGGCGTCGGCGGCGGCGGCGGCGGCGGCGGCGACGGTGAGGGCAGCTGCCGAGGTGGAGGCCGCTCGGGCGAAAGGTGGACCACGTCGTCAAGCGAACCGGAATCTATGCCGTCTGCGATGGCGCTGAGATCGAAGTGGTCCTGTGGCTGCGGCGCCTCATCTCCATCGGCGTCGACGTGGCTATCGGCCGCCGCTTCTCTGGACGCTTCGTTGCCCATGGCTGCGGGTAAGAAGAGGGAGAAGAAGGAGCGGTGGCTGTGCGCTACGATAGCAGATGCTACATGGCCAGTCCCTAGTAGGCAACAGTAGAGCAACCATACTGCGGCCTTGGCAATACAAGGGCCAGCGTATGTGACAATCAGCAGTGAGGGGCTGGTCGTGTACACTGCACTCGCACATATCTCGGCATCGAGGAGGCGGGCAATTAAACTTTAAGGTTAGATTTAAGCTTACAGACGAGGTGCTTGGCGGGGAGGCAAGGCTGGGGTGCAGCCTAGTCGGCCTTGGCATGGCCGCAGGTACCAAACCATCAGCCAACAGACTGCGCGCTGCCATAGCAAGCGACATTACCGACCTGTCAGACTCGAGGCAGCGCACACGGCATCGCACATGGCATTGCATACACATCTGTAGCAGCGAGCCAGAGCCCTAAAGCAGCGATGGTCCTCCTCACCACCACGCCGCGCATCCTCGACGCCATTGCCGCTCTATCCTCGAGCGAGCTGCAGCAGGCCTCGCTTGCCGCGGAGCAGCTGCCCACCAGCGCCGGCGCGCCCATCTCACACACAGGACTGCTCGCCATCCACCGTCTGCTGAAGACCTCCCAACATGCGGCGGGCGCCTGCCCTCCGTCCCTCAACACACTCCTCCGCGGTGCCCGCCCTTACATCCCTCCGCGGGCAGCCAAACCCGCCAAATCGCCGGAATACGTGGCCCTGATGGCACGGCTGCGTGCTGAGCAGGAGCAGCGCGAGTACCGCGCCATGGTGGCACAGCGCGACCGAGGGAGTGGTGAGTGTGCCGACGAAAAGGACGACATCTACCCGTCGCTGGTGTTCAACATCCTGCTATCGGTCGTCATGTGCTCCGTGGCCGTCTTCGTGGTCACACGCTACTGGTCCAGCGCCGGAGTGCGCGTGCTCGTCTCGCTTGGGGCCGGCCTGGTCGTGGGCGTGGCAGAGGTCGGCGTGTATGCCATCTACCTGCGGAACGTGCGTGTGGGGAGGGAGAAAGAGCGGCGGAAGAAGGAGAAGAAGATTCTCATCGTCGAGCAGGGCGGCGTCGACGAGGCGACGGCGACGGCGACGGCGACGGCAGCCGCGGCTGAGGAGGTCATCTGGGGCCGAGGCAAGCACGGCGGCATGAGGCGGCGCGTCAGAGAAAAGTGGGAGAGGGAGCAGCAGAAAGGCAGCTAGGTAGCACATCAAAAGAGAATCGTCAGGATCGTAGTGTCATTGTACCCTTTTATTTCCACTCATTGTACCTTTTTGTTTCCACTCATTGTACCTTTTGTACCTTTTCGACCTTACTCATCGTGCCCTTTTCGTCCTTGGTCATTGTGCCTTTTCGTCTTTTTCTCATCATGCCTTTTCGTCTTGACTCATCATGCCTTTTCGTCTTGACTCATCATGCCTTTTCGTCTTGACTCATCATGCCTTTCGTCTTGACTCATCATGCCTTTTCGTCTTGACTCATCGTGCCATTTCGTCTTCACTCCTTCTGCCGTGGCTCGAGCAGCAACACGCCCTCAGGCTTGCCCTCCTTGCCATCAATGGTGAAGCCCTGGCCGGGCCCATCGCGCACAAACACTCTCCTGCCTCGCACCCACGTTTCTCTCACGATGCCCCTCAACGTGCGGCCTTGGTAAGGGCTGCACTTGTTGCGCCACAGCATCACGTTCTCCTCCACCACCCACTCGCCCTCGTCGTCAAACACGCAAATGTCGGCGTCGAAGCCGACAGCTAGGCTGCCCTTTTGCTTGTCCAGCCCCACCTGGCTGGCCGTGTTGGCACAGCACCACTGCACCACGTCACGGATGGCATCGTCGCGCCGGCCCTTGGTTAGGCCGCGCCGGTGCATCTCCGTCCAGAGGATGGGCAGGCCCATGCCCACGGACGAGATGCCGCCCCAGGCGGAGAAGAAGTTGCCGACCTCATCGCCGCGGCCCGTGGGCGCATCCACGTGTCCGGGCACATGCGACGGCAGCAACTTCAAGTCGGGCGTGCATGGCGAATGGTCGCTCACCACCGTCTTGATGACGCCGTCGGCCTCGTGCCGACCCAGTTCGGCCCACAGCGCATCTTGATTCGACTGTGACCGGATGGGCGGACAGCATTTGTGTCGAGTGTCGCCGTGCATGATATGCTCGGCCGCCAGGCTGAGATAGTGAGGGCACGTTTCCGCCGTCACATTGATGCCCTGTGCGCGTGCTTGGCGCAGGAGCGGGATGGCCTCCATGGCCGAAAGGTGGACAATGTGCAGCGGCAGTTTGGGCGCCATGTGCGCCAGACACAGAATTTCGTCCACGGCATATGTTTCAAAGGACGGTGGTCGTGATTCCAGAAACGTCTGGTATGCGTTCAACGGCCCGTGGGGCGCCAGCGGCGGCAGCGACGTCTGCACCACGTCACCCACCGAGTCGGCAACCGGCGGGATCATTTCGGCGTGGAACATGACCGTCGTCGGCTCATCGGCAAGTTCGGCAAAGACTTGCTGAATGTCGCCCGACGACACGGCCGGGAATTCGTCCACGCCCGAGTCGATAAGGAAGCCTTTGAAGCCGCGCACGCCTTCCTGAACCAAGGCCTTCAGCTCGTGCGCATTTCCGGGAATGATGCCGCCGTAGAAGCCGACGTCGACCCAGCATTTGCCCTGGGCTGCTCGGATCTTCTCCCGTAGGTTGGCCACCGTCGTCGTGGGAGGAATGGCATTCAGCGGCATGTCAACCACCGTCGTCACTCCACCAAACGCGGCCGCCTGCGTGCCGGTGTAAAAGCCTTCCCATTCCGTCCTGCCCGGTTCGTTCAGATGCACGTGCGCATCCACCAGCCCGGGCAGGACAATATGCGGCGAGTAGTCCACATACGCCGTCCCTGGCGGGAAGTCGCCTGCTGGCACAACCGAATCGAAGGTTGCCGAAATCTTGCCTGTGGCATTGGAGATGACAATGGTTGCGGCCGAAACCCTGCCGGACCTGACGGCTCGTGACGACGCAATCACTGTGATGCCCGAGACCGGCACCACGTCGGCTTGCCCATTGCTGGCCGGTTGCTGCCCGCTCGTACTGCTGCTATTCATGTTTGATGTCGATCGATAGTCCAAGTTGGTGACCATTTGATGAAACGAGAGCCAGCGGCACAAGGGCAATCAAACTATTTTGACGAATGCCGCATATCAGTCTTATAGGATTGTTGAGGCAGCACACGAAGCCAACCACAAGTAGTGCAAGACATGGCCAGCCGTCAAAGACATAGTCCAGCCCCGGAAAAACAAGTCCAGCCCGCAGAACATGGGGCGCACAACGAGGTCGACTGAGGACCACCCCCCGTGGAGGCAGCCATTCCGATGCCCGGCCACGTCTGTTGGGTGACCCAGAGCGGCAGACTCCGAAGCTTCGAGGTTGGATGCGCAAGGGGGACGCATATCATTGGCAGTGGGCCAACAAAGCCCTCTCATTTGAGTCAGTCAGTCAAACCGTTACTAGATCAAAAGTCGAGATAAGGGCGCCGATAACCGGGCTGATCGAGCCTCCGTCCGAGCACCAGCCTGTTCAGGAAAGGTCAAAGTCGCGGCCACAGTGGCGACTTTCGCCGAGAGTTTTCGATCGAGTAATCTCCGGCTGTATTACTCGATAGCAGTTGTCGACACGCCCAACATACGACATGGCAGGCGAGCGCGGGCCGCCCTTGCCGACATGCTGGCATGCCACGTGCCAGAGCTTTGAGCACTCTGTCTTCTGCTAGACGAGTGGAACGGGTTGTAAATATGCTGTGGATGCCATCGTCTTTGGTCTCCGGAATCAACCGTCGTCTTTGGTCTCCAGAATCAACCGTCGTCTTTGGTCTCCATAGAGCGGGACAAGTGTTTCTGCCACGATTGCTCCAAGAACACTTCCAGCTTGGACCATTTTACAACCGTGGTAAGGTGTCCAGTGAAGACTTGGGCATCTGTTGCGTTCTGGTGCACATCAGGTGCCTCATCACAAGTCACGTGCCGGCTTCCCCTCATTTGTTCTTCGCCACACAGAGCTCTCTTCAAGCCTGGCTGTGCAACTGAGACCCTTGCATCCATGTCTGAGGCACTCGTCCAAGCTAACTCTGAGCGCCTATCCGCCACTTCCGAGGAAAAGGGTCACCTTCGTAAACAGGTAGGATTTTGGTATGGATAATACTACACGCAGCTACCGTATAGCTGAGAACATAAATATACCATGTCTTCTTGATGCTAACCAAGAATCTCGTTGGAAAACGAGGAGGGTACTGAACTTGAAGTAACCCCCCGAGACTCAGAGCACACTTTTAATATAATTCAAGCGTTGATTGAAACCGCAACTTACCATTATTTAGGAAGATGAACACAGGCTCCAGTGCTGTCGAGCACATCTTCTTAGCCAGTCCTCCTGTCAAACGCATTACCCTGTTGCATCCCCTGGTAGATGCTCTTGATACTACCCACAAGCACCTCCCAACCTTTCTGCTAAACTAATTTCTAGTCTGACCGTGTGGAACAAACAAGAATAATTAGTCCATTCCCAATCTAAGCTGCCTTGGGCCGGACTTTCTCAGTAAGAACAGGCCTGCAGAGGTCTGATTCTCTCCCTGCAGAGGCTGCACAGAAATTTTCCTTAAGAAAGCATCTCCGTCCACAGAGCTAGCATTCTATGAACGACAGCATCTAGGGCCGTTTTCCACTGTTGCCGTATAATAATAAAAATAATGATAATAATAATAATAACAATAATAATGATAATAATAATGATAATAATAATAATAATGATAATAATCAATTAATGTCTATTATCACGGCCTATTCGGGTGGACTGTTGCCATATAACAATTAGGATATGATGACATGATGCACTTCCCGAAAATTCTTCTAGGGCTCAGCCAGGAACGCTCAACATATCTCAACTGAAGGGCGGGGTGCAGAGAAAATAAGCACACTGTCGGCTGTGGGAGAAATTGGTGTGGCTGATCACCGGCTCGCTAGTCGTTGGCGGGGTCACGTGAATATTTTTCTTATTTTGCAAGGCAAAGTGCGATGCATTTCCTCTCGGCAGTTGAGCAATTGGCAGCACCATGACAGAGGATCTTGAGGTAAGGCAGGCAGACTGTCGGTAGATGGCCAGGTTAGTAATGGCTAACTCCTGCAGGCACGGCTGAAGAGCCACGCCCGGTCATTTGACAGCCTGCTGTCGCTCATTCCAGCCAAACTCTACTACGGCGAGGACAACAGTGTACGTATGGCGGTGCTCGACATCTGGTTCCGACTGACTCCTCCTTCTGCAGGACCAGTGGAAGCGCCAGAAACAGACGCCTGAGCAGAAGAGAGCGGCCAAGAAGGCCAAGCTAGACCCAGACAACTGGAAGAGTGCCAAGGATGTGGCAGACGAGAGGGAGGCGGCAGCGGCAGCGCTAAAGAGGAAGCGAGAGAGTGATGACGAGTCGGCAGACACATCCTCCGTCCATGCAGAGGAACCCAAAGTTGAGCAAGACGAAGCCAGTCAGAAATCCAAAAAGCGGAAGGCTGAACCTGTAACCGAAGAGACTGAAGAGGAGCGTCGACAGCGGAAGCTGGCCCAGAAAGCGGCCAAGAAAGAGCGGAAGAAGGAGAAGAAGGAGAAGGCGCGCCTCAAGCATGAACGATGGTTGGCACGCAAGAAAGCCGAACAGCAGAAGCCGAAAGACGACCCCCCCTCTCAACAGCCCAAGTCGCCGGCCAAGTCGACCAAGGCCGACACTGAGGGAGTTGCAGGCGGATCTGAGATGGATGACGATGGCCAAGATGAGGACGAGGCCGATGAAGCGGCTGAGCCCATCGAGATTGACGGGACCTCGTTTTCCCAATCCAACGGCCTAGTCGAACACGACCTGTCTGACCACGACGCTTCAGACGAAAGCAAGCGAGAAGAGGTCTTCTCTCCCCTCCATGATTCTGGAACCTCTTCGGTATCATCCATCCAGACGCCATGCCTTGAGCCTCTTTCTACAACCATTTCTTCATCCGACATGACCAGCACAGAGCCAAAGCCAGAAGCTTCGCTGCCACTGCCTGTACTGAAGCCTCAGCCCACGCCTACGCTTCAGCCTGACGCAGATCCCAAAACACGTCTCCGAGCTGCTCTATCCGCATTCAAAAGTGCCCGTACAACTTCCAATCCGTCCAAGTCGCAACCAAAATCCCGCGCTGAACTCCTCGCGCAGAGACGGGCTCAGGAGGAACGACGCAAGGTGGAGAAAAGAGCCCAGAAAGCTCGTGAAAGGGAAGAAGCAGCACGCAAGCAAGAGGAAGAGATTGCTCAACGTTTCTCGCCCGGCGGCTCCGGCAGCCTCCTGGGCTCACCCCGCTCACCCATCATCCACCCACCGAGCCCCGAGTCCAATACCAGCTTTAGCTTCGGTCGCATAGCTCTTCCCGATGGCTCGGCCTTCAGTGCTGACGGTGCCGCGGCCCAGCCGAAAAGGAAAGGCCCTCAAGACCCTCGCACGGCCCTGGCAGCTGCTCAGGCCAAGCAGGCCCGCATTGCCGGCCTTGATGCGGAAAAGCGTGAAACGATCGAGTCGAAGAAGCTCTGGGCCAATGCTCGCAAGCGCGCCGCCGGCGAAAAAGTCCGCGACGACACTTCGCTCCTCAAAAAGGCACTCAAGCGACACGACGCCCAGAAGCGCAAGTCCGAGAAGGAATGGCACGACCGTCAAGACGGCGTCAAGAAGAGCATCGAGATGCGACAGAAGAAACGCACCGAAAATCTAGCCAAGCGCAGAGAAGAGAAATCAGGCGTGGCCAAGGGCAAAAAGGGAGCGCAAGTCCGCAGACCGGGCTTTGAGGGTAGCCTGAGAGGGAGAACGGGGCGGAGTAGCGGCGGTAAGAAGAAGAATTGATCATGATAATGATAAAATATGATGAACACTAGAAGTTGGAGCGACTACTCTAGTTTTTAAAAAAGAGGAGAGACCAGGACAGTACTGGCAAGCACTGGTCACAATAGGAGTTGCTCAATTTATCTATTGACAGATTTCAATCGTTTTCTACCCGACAATACTCTCATACAGATTGGTAGGAAATACTGCAGTCATGAAAACATTTATTTTTATCAAAAGTATGATGGTAGTGACTGTACTGTACTCCACTTCACTCAATTCTATACTCCACTTCACTCAATTCTAGTACATCACCCTTCAACAGCACACATGATTAATTTAAACAAGCTACCTGCCCGTTAAGCAACAAATCAGTTAGAAGCGAAAGAACAAACACAAGAACAAACACAAAAACAACTATTTGTGGTTTCCGGTCAAAGTATAGGCACTCCGCCCCCTGATCTTAGGGCCATACACAGCCAAGGCCCAAGGGATGGGGAGGAGGGCGACGGTGACAAAGGCCAGCAGACTGGTGGCCCAGCTGACGCCCATGGCGCGGTACATCTGGACGGTGAAGAGGGGGAAGACGGCGCCGGCGATGTAGCGCAGGATGCCGTTTGCGGCAGCGGCACTGGCGCCCCCAAGCGGGCCGTACGTGTCGACGAGGTAGAGCATGGTTGAGGCGAAGACGAGCAGATTGCCGATGGCAAAGGGCACCGTTGCCAGCGTGGGCACGATCCAGTGGATGTGCGGCCGTGCCGTCCACGCGAACCAGAACAGGCTGACGGGGAGGAGGAAGGAGCCGATTTTGGCGCTGATGAGGCGCTCTTCGGGCGGCAGCGGCCGCGTGCTATCGCCGCCGTTGGCAGCGCGTTGGGCGAATTTCTTCTGGTACGTCATGCGGTCGAGGACGATGGAGCCGGCCGTGGCGATGAGGTTGCCGATTCCCAGGCCGAGGAAGACAAGGCCAGCTTCTCCTGTGCTGAAGTGGTAGATTTGGATGTCCGGGTAAGGCGATTCGTAGACGATGGGGAAGGCGGCGAAGAAGCAGAAGAGCACAGCGAAGTTGAAGGCGGTGTAGACGGACAGGAAGCTGACGATGGGCTCGGTGAAGATCATGTGGAGGGGTCGGAAGAGCGAGACAGTGAGGAAGAACTTCATCCTGGCAAAGCCCGAAGGAATTGTGTTTGGTGGAGGTGGAAGATTGAACTTCTTGGCTCGTTGTTGAAGGATGATCTTCTTGTATGTCTCCCTCTGGGGCAGCGCAACGAGGTAGGTGAAGGCGCCGAGGAAGAGGATGGACCATTGAGTCCAGCGCCACCCTTTCTCCTGTACAACGTATCCACCTACGCTTGGTCCAAGGGCCGGTCCGAGGAATGGAACGAGGAGGAAGATGGCGCCGGCTGCTGCACGGTGCTTGGGAGCCCAGATGTCAGACATTGAGCCGGCCCCAACTGCAAGGCAGCCCGAGCAGAAGGTACCAGCCAGCAAACGGCACACCAGCAGGCTGCCTAATGACTGAGAGAGTCCTGCTCCAAGAGTGAAGAGCAAAGAGGGCGGGAACAAGAGCAGGTAGACCGCCCTCCTCCCATAAGTCTCTGACAACGGTGCACTGATCACGGGGCCCAAGGCCAGACCGATGACGTAGAGTGACAGAGGCAAGATTGCAGCTGTCGTGCTGACGCGGAAACGCTGGGCAATCTCTCGAGCACCTGGTGAAATGACGGAGGAGCCGAAGGTGGATGTGAAAGCTTGCAGGGAAATCATGGCCATTGTGTAGGCTTTCCATCCCATACTCCAAATCAACGGGTTCCCAGGGTCGTCTGGGCCCGTCCAATCTTGAGCCGTAGTAATTCTCTGAGCTGGGCCTTGACTCCGAGCCGATCGATGGGTGTTCTGGGTCTCGGCCTTTTCCAGGTCTGCGATTTTTGCGGCTGCAGGTGCCTGTTCGCCCGGAGACGAAGCCCCTGAACCTGTAGGTGGCGACATGAAATGCGTCTCAGCTGGCAACTGCTGCTCGTCGCCCGATTTGGCCATTGATGGTAGTAAACTTATATCAAAGCGGAAAACTTTGGGGGGGGGGGGAAGACGTTGAGGTAGATAAGTAGCAGAATGCTACTCAACCTTTACCAAACACCGGCGATTGCTGCTTGAGATTGCGTTATATACTGCAATTTCACAGATCACAGCCTGGCACAAAACACCATCCAGGTTAGCCATCACACAGAAAGGAGATATCATACAGCGAAATACCACGGCGATACGACCAGAAAAAACTAATCAAAAGTAAGCAGTGGATTCGACTCTTGATTAGAAAAGCCATTCTCAACAAGAACGTGGCTGATCGATGGATGTCGTTATATCTGGCGAGGCAAATAGCACGAGGCAAATAGCACAAGACAAATCAACTTCGTTGCTGAAAGGGAAAGCCTTCCCCCAAAGCAGCATGGTGTATTTTCGCCTGGTGGAGGTTCAATAGGTTCAGTGCCAAATGGCATCAGTTCATTGGCTTAACTAATTAATGCCCCTGCCCCGTTTGAAGGTTTGAAATGGAGGAGGCTGATAATTGAAAGATCAGTAATCGAGAAAATTGGCTAATGCGGTTGGGACCTAAAGTGCGCCTGCCGCCCCGACTTTAGCAATTGGGCAGATGATGAGCCAGCTGGGACTTATCCCCCTTTCCCTTGTCTTGTGGGGCCGTGGTAGTCGTAATCAGAACAAGTTGGTTGGCACCAACTCTGCACCAATTCTGCATGATTCATGTCCCCTTAGTTTGAAAGCTAGCTACGAGCCGTGCAAACTCGAGGCCTGGAAGGCAGGCTGAAAAAGAGAGGGGGCTATCAATGTATGATAGCGAGATTCAAGGCCTGGAAGGGAGTCTAAAAAAGAGAGATTCAAGGCCTGGAAGGCGGTCCGGAAAAGACAAGGCATGATAGGGAGATTCAAGATGTGCTCGAGTGCAATCATCTCACAGGGCAGCCTACTTGATAAGAGACCATAATCCTCAATCATCCTAAACTCGTCGCATCCCCCCCAACGCCCGTTCTCGTGCACACAAAGACATGGACGGAGACTGCACCTGCCACCCATCATATGCGTTTTCTGAACCAGTCATAACCTTCATCTTGTCGAATGCCTCGCTGGGCCTGCCATTGCTCACGTGACAGTCTTTTCTTCAGCCGTCGTGTATTCTTCTCGTCTCATGATACTCTCGACGGGGCCAAGAAGCCGCTTGAAGCCGTCTCTGCCAAGCTTGGCCACCTTGACATCCGTCTTGGCAACCACGCTGGCAGCACGTGGCTTGTCGTCCAACAAGGCCAGTTCGCCGAAGAAGTCACCTCTCTGGTATTCTTTGACGGGCTCAGAAGTCCCGTTCTTGTATGCAGATGCTTCTCCGGTCTCCAACAGGTAGAATGCATCACCGGGCTCGCCTTCGGTGATGATCTTTTCACCAGCCGAGATCTTGACAGACTCGAGGGCATCGGCGATCTTGGACCTCTCGTACGGCTTGAGTGAGGAGAGGAGAGGCACCTCTTCCAAGAAGCCCTCGTACATCTTGCGCTTCTCGGCCGCATTGGTCATGAGAATGCGGCGGAAGGTGACTCGATCGAGCGCCCAGAGAGTACTACGCTTTGCGGAACTGACAACAGTTGCGGCACGCGGGGCATTGTACATCAACGCGAGCTCGCCGAAGCTGCCACCGGGACCGATGGAGGCGACCTTGTTGCCCAGGCCGTCTGGACCAGGCTGGAGCGAGCCAGATGGGTTGATGTAGACGTCGAAGTCGCCGTCCTCAACGACGTAGAAATAGTCACCCTCGTCACCCTGTGAAATGACCTTGATGCTCGGAGCGGGAATCGACTTTTCCGACAGGGCATCGAGGACGGTACTGAAGGATTCTTCGTCAAGCTGCGAGAAGAGGAAGTTGCCGGCCACAGCGGCCTTGAGTCTCTCAAGCTGGTCGGCCGTCTTGTTGTGCTTGGGCGGCTTCCAGTTGCCCGAGTCGGCATCGGGCTGCATGGACTCGGCCGAGACAGAGGTGCGGCGGTTGCCGCCATAGTTGGACGGCAGTGGCTGAGACGACGTGTCCTGGGCTGTCGAGGTGCCTAGCCAGCTGCCAAACAGGCCAGCGGCGCCGCCTGTGGCAGCAGCGGCGCCGCCGAACGTACCAAAGGGAGAAGAGCCGCTGTCCTTGGCCTTGGTGTCTGTTGGCGAGCCAAAGGTGTCGCGTTCTTCGTCCTCTTCTTGTATGCTGTTGACGTTCTTGCTAGCGCTGAAGGGGCTGCGAGCGTTGCCGAACGGCCCCGCGGTATCGGTCATCTTGCCGTTGGTGGAGGTGGGGGACTTGGGCGAGCCGAGGTGGGAGGAGCGTTCCTGCTCGAGCCTGCGATGGAAGTAGTTGGCACACCACTGGATGATATCGTCAGGCTTCGCTTTGGTCAGCTCTTTGATGAGGGTGTCGATCTCTGATTGATGTGAGGGCGAGAGAGACATGGGGGGTGAGGGAGCAATGGATGTGGGGTGCCTGGAATGAGCTCTGACTTGCAGTTGGTCTGTGTTCTTCAGGTGTGGAGTGGCCACCGATCCTTCCAATCGAGTCCGGGAGGCTGCCACAGTGGGGCAAGGGTTGCGGGCGATAGAGCCTAGAGATCGCGCTCCCTGTTACCTTCTGACGATCTTCTAAGCGGGTGGGAAGAGGAGGAGGAGAGGGAAGAAGAGGAAGAAGAAGAAGCTTGTCACGGGCGCACTTGCTCCAACCAGCTGCCAATAGCGGCTGGCCGTGCCTTCCCTCCGAGTGCTGTTCGTGCTCTGAGATCCCCGCAGCTGGACGCACGGTACACAAGTGTCTGAGTGAGCTACGGACTACGGATACGGATTGCGAGAGGGTTATTGGGCAGCCATAGGTCAGCAGTCAGTCCACCAACAAGAGCTCGGGAAGCGAAAAAGTTGCTGGTCGGGGGCACAAGCTGAGGAAACGGGAGCGAGCATGAAGGGAAGGTACAGGCCCTTGGGGCGGGGTAGCTGTCGGCTAAGCAGCGTTGGTGGCGCCGATCTAGCCGCGTATGGCCCCTTCCAGAAGCCTTCTGGAAGAATGAGCGAGGCAAATCGGGGAGGGGGGCCTGTGGGGGCATTCTTTGGGCGATGATGCCACATACTGAAGCTGATGCCACATACTGAAGCTGATGCCACATACTGAAGCTGATGCCACGTATTGAAGCTGATGCTTTTACGGCAATCTGAGTACATACATCAACAGACCTGGTCACTGGGCTTATATCTAGCCAACCACCCCCCCATTACCAACCAATGCCAGTCGCAATTACACTCTGGGATATCAAGATCGCGGCCAGTGAAAGCAGGCGCAAACGAAATGTGTCAAACAGAACCAATTCCCTCCTTCTCAAGGCAACTTTCCCCCACCTCTGCATTCCTGCCAACCAGAACCAAGGAATATATGGCTGACACTCACCTTCTTCACCTACATGACATGACGCCTAGTCGAATATCTTCTTGAGGAATGCGCTGAAGCGGTGTTTCCTCTTCTTCTCGTTGGGTGTGCCACTACTCTCCGCTGGACTGCCAGCTGCCGATTTGGCCGTCTTCTGGGGTGTGGCAGCTGCTTTTGCTGGGGTTGAGGCAGCTGACGACGCAGGTACGACGGGCTTGTCGGCCGAGGGTGCAGGTGCAGCAGCTTCGGGTGTGGTCTCGGCTGCCTTTTCGGCTGCCTTTTCGGCCGCTTTTTCACCCGGTTTCTCATCACTCTCCTCTGTTGCTGCTCCCGCCGCGGCAGCGACAACAACGGGAGCTGCCGCAGCTGCATCATCATTCTGATTAATATATTTGATAGCTGGTTCATCCGCCAATGTTTGGTCTATTGCGCCATCAGTTTCCGCAATAGCGGAGACCTTGGATGGAGCGGGCACAGAGTCAGAAGTGACAGCGGTAGTGGTGGTGGTGGTGGGTGCGGGGGTGCCTGCAGCGTCTGTACGAGGTACCGTCTCCAGCAGCTCCCTCTCGACGGTAGATTTCTCATTGACTGCGGCCGCACTAGCGGAAGCCTCTGGCGAAGCGTGGGCGGCCTTCTCTGATTCCTCGACGGGCTTTGGCACTGAAGTTGGCAGGCCGTAGTAGCTCGTCTGGTCCTTGGCTGCCGAGGCAGGCTCACCCGTCGCTTCACTGCGCTTGACCTTGGACAGAAGCTCGTCGTCAACGGCCTGGACTTCCTGCTTGATCTCCGCGGAGGGAGCATTTGCTGGGTCGATCAGCACGCCTTGCCGCTTGGTCTCGAGCGGAACGGCAGCAGCAAGGCTTGCGGTAGTGGTCTGTGGCCCGGCAGAGCTCAGAGTGGGCCCGATGTCTGCGCCTTTGCCAGCATCCTCGCCCATTGGCAACGATGATTCGGGAATCAAGTTCTTGTTGTGGGTGTGTGCTGCGAAGGCTGCTGCACCGGCTGCACCGATGCCTGCCGTCGCTGCTGCGAGTCCGCCAATGACGGGTAGAGCCGAGCTGCCGGCCTTTTCATAGTCCTCTTTTGACGTTGTTACCGTGTCATTAACGGAACTGGCCTGCACATCGCCAGCCTTGGGGTTGCCGAGCCCTGTTGAGGCGGGAATGGGGGCAACCCCGAACACCTTCTCTTCTTCTTCTTGGCCGGCTTTCTCGTAGGCTTCTTTCGAAGTTGTTACCGTGTCATTGATGGAGCTGGCCTGCACATCACCGGTCTTGGGGTTTCCAATACCCGCCGAAGCAGGAATGGGGGCAACCCCAAACGTTTTCTCTTCTTCTTGGCCGGCTTTCTCGTAGGCTTCTTTCGAAGTTGTCACCGTGTCATTAATGGAGCTGGCCTGCACATCGCCAGCCTTGGGGTTGCCGAGCCCTGTTGAGGCGGGAATGGGGGCAACCCCAAACGCCTTCTCTTCTTCTTGGCCGGCTTTCTCGTAGGCTTCTTTCGAAGTTGTCACCGTGTCATTGATGGAGCTGGCCTGCACATCGCCAGGCTTCGGGTTTCCGATACCCGCCGAAGCAGGAATTGGGGCAACTCCAAATGTCGTTTCCTCCTCTTCTTGGCCTGCCTTCTCATAGTCCTCTTTCGAAGTGGTGACTTGGTCATTGACAGACGCCGAGCCGAGGTCGCCCGTCTCAGGGTTGCCAATGCCCACGGAAGCAGGGATCGGCTTCACGCTGAAGCTCTCCGGCTCGGGGACCGGTGTTTCAGCCTCAGGGAATCCGCCGGGAACGGAATGTGTCTTTTCCAGCTCTTGCTCGCCAGCTAGTGCCGCAGTGGTGCTTTCTGGTGCCGCGCTCGAAATAGCGGCCGTGGTGGGAGCTGATTCGCCCACTTTCGGAACACTAGCGGCCAGTGCAGCAGTGGTGCTTTCTGGCGCCGCGCTCGAGAGGATGGAGGTAGCAGGGGCCGAATCAGCCACTTTCGGGACACCAGCCGCCAAGGCAGCAGTGGTGCTCTCTGGCGCCGCGCTCGAGACTGTAGATGCAACAGGGGCTGCTGTTGCCTCGATCTCTTTCGACACACCGCCGGCTAGTGCAGCCGTCGTGCTTTCCGGCGCAGCGCTCGAGATCGTCGACGTGGTGGGAGCCGACTCGGCGACCTTCGGCACACTCGCAGCCAGCGCGGCTGTCGAGCTCACCGGCGCCGCACTGGAGATGAAAGCCGCGCCCGGGTGCGAGGCGGCCGAGGTGTGAGCGGCCTTCGGCTTGATATACTCTGGGAGCAGCACATTGTTCTCGTTGTAGTGGCCATCATCTTCCTTGGGCGCAGCTTCATCCAGCTTCCACTCGTTGTCGACCACAAACTTGTACAGGACTTTGTCCGTCGCCGACGGCAGCTCAATCTCCTTCTCGAACACTTGGCCGACCTTGTCCAGCTTGGCCGTCTTGCCCCAGTCGTCGAAGGTGCCACTGACGTAAACTTCGTGCGCACCCTCGTAGGGCCTAAAACAGTGGTGAGCGCACCTTCCGCGGCCTCGTCGGGGTCGCACTTACCACTTGAAAATATAGCTACCCATGGTTGGAGCGCGGTGCGAGTGCAGTAAGCACGCTGGAGTGGGCTGTTCAAATTTCGGAGCTTGGGTGGAGGAGGTTGGTGCGGTCACTGCTTTCTGGCGGCTGCCAAGTTGGAGATGGCTCGGCAGATTGGCTGGCGATGGGGATGGGGCGCGCACGCGGACAGAGCCCAACAGCGAGACACACACACACACACACACAAAAACAAGGAGCGACTGGAAAGCAAATAGCTAAGAGTACCACGGGTAGTACGGTACAGTAGCACTGGATTAACTGGATTAATAACTTTACAGGAAAGAAGGATGCAAAAATGAGGGCGGCAGGAATTAGCTCTGCCTCGTGCGAGTGACGAGAGCGCCATCGATGGTGCCACAGTAGCTGTTCCCGTCGAGCGGGAGCTCCACCGTGTGGGGGCAGTGGTGCCCGAAGGCCGCCAGCTGTCAGAGCTATTGATACGCTGCCCCAACCACTTGCCAGCCCCGGTTCGCTTTCTGGGGCCTCCTTGGGCCTTGTCGCGCGCCCCATTGGCAGCTCTGCAAGCAGCGCTCGAGACAACGGGAGCATCGCACGTATGGTACAATACAGTTACAGCGGTCCCTGCTTCAGTGCTTGCTTCCAGCCTGCTTCAGTGCCTGCTTCAATGCCTGCTTCAGTGCCTGCTTCAGTGCCATTCTGGTCCATGCCAGCTGAAGAAACAGACGCCGTATCCGGTCGTCTGAGAGTTCGGCACTTTGCACACGATTGTCGATTTGTCGGGTTGAATCCAGACAGTGTATCCCTGCACAGCATTTTGCTTTCGCCTAAGCTTTATAGCTTCCTAACTCATTCAGGCACTGCTGCTCACAAAGCACAGCCAGCCAGGTTGGCCCAGGTTGTTCATATACCTTCCAGCGCTTGCTCTGCCAGTGTGCGGCCTGCAGCTAGTGCGTTCTATCAGGACTCAAAGACTAAAGTTCGTTCTAGCAGGACTCAGGACCAAAGTTCGTTCTAGCAGGACTCAAAGACCAAGGCTCTACTACATTGCCTGTCGGCTGTCTGCAAACCACGAGATCGCTATCCTATCCTCCTGTGGGCACCACTCGCTACTTGTCTGTGGCTGACGAGTTTGCCTGTGCAGGGCAAGGAAGCTACGACACAAATCACAGGAAAGTCGCCGAAGGCATAATAAATGCTCTACCTACCACTGGCCATTAAGTAACGGACGAAGAATGATTGATACCGTGCTTGCACGCACGCATAAGCACAATTTGGTAATTTGGTAATTAGCACTAATAATTAATCAATCCCCCATTGCTACATTGCCCTCCCGGAGAATTATGATATCATGTGACTTAGCGTGAAGCTTATTGCAATTTGATTGGCAAGGATGACCAGAGTTAGGCAGTGAAGGCGAGTGGCGTGGCGGCAGAGCCAGCGTTGAAGCCGAAGCCGTGGTTGTTTTTGCAGAAGCCGCCGTCCTTACTCTTCATTCATCCTGGAGAGGCCATTCTGCCATGAGGCTTGTCAAAAGAAATATCGACCGGGATGGCAGTGGTTTTGTGGTCCTCCATCCCGAGGAGCCAGAAGACATGGTCTGTCATTCCTTGGCCACGGCACGGCGGAGCCACTTCTTACAACATATAGTGGCATGCATACAATCTGATTAGACCGGGAGATCTTTTGACAGCTTCTGCCATAAGACGAGTAGTCAACGAGACTGCCACAAGCTCGACGTCGCAACGCGTTCACACCAAGCTCACCATCAGAGTCAAGTCGCTGGACTTTGACGCCCAGGCCGGCCAGCTTCATGTCTCTGGGCAGATTGCGAGGGAGAACAAGTTCACCAAGATTGGCCAATTTCACACCCTCGACCTCGAGCTCCTGCGAGATTTCACTCTCGAGAAGGAGGTCGAAGACGGCAGCGAGGGCTGGGACAGCGTCGCCAGGGCTCAGTTAGATGAAGCCGTCGACCCAAACAGAGGCACCGAGGCCGTGGCCGTCGTCATGCAGGAAGGATTGGCTAATATCTGCTTCATTACCCAGTTTCAGACCGTGCTCAAGCAGCGCGTCGAAGGCTCAATTCCTCGGAAGCGAGCGGGGGCTGGGCGCTCGGCAGACCACGACAAAGGGCTACAGAAGTTCTTCAGCACCGTCTTGGACACGCTGCTACGGCAGTTGGAAGGACTGATGGAAGGTAAGGATGGTAGCAGTGCATTTCCCATTCTGGTTGCCAGTCCAGGCTTCACCGCGGCTGGATTTGTCAAGTTCGTCAACGAGAGCGCCGCTTCTCGTGGCGACAAGATGCTGCAGGATCTCGTCAAGCGAAAGGCCTTCCTGGTCGTCCACAGCAGCTCTGCGCACTTGCACAGTCTGAATGAGGTGCTGCAGAGTGCAGAAGTCTTGGCGCGGCTGAAAGACACCAAGTATGCACGAGAGACAAGGCTGATGGATGAATACTTTGCACTGCTGCGCAAAGACGACGGACGAGCGTGGTATGGACACAACGAGGTCGAGAAGGCGGTCGACAAGGGTGCTGTCGGCCGTGGAGGCGGTGTCCTGTTGATCAGCCATGCACTGTTCAGAAGTCAAGACGTTGCAACGCGGCGAAGATGGGTCCATCTTGTCGACCGCGTCCGCGACGAGGAGGGCGGCGAGGTTCGCATTCTGAGCAGCGATCACGAGAGTGGTAAGAGGCTAGAAAGTCTGGGGGGCACCGCCGCCATCTTGACCTTTCCCATTGAAGACATGGAAGACGAAGACGAAGACGAAGACGAAGACGTGGACAATGAGGAAGCAGCGTGAGCCTGAAGCATTCTCGTTTTTGGCTCTAAGTCTGTTTGTGTTTGTACATAATTAATTAGTAGAGCCAGCTGTCGGTGTCGGTGGCTGAGAGGGCCGTGCGGTTGTTGCCCCTCAACCAATGACCGATAGGCGAGTCGATCGGCCGCCCGGGCGCCGCTGCACGTCACCTGCAAAGCGCCGGGCAGCGCCGCCAACGCCCACCAGTGCCGCCGGCTGATCATCAAGCCAGCCAATCTGCATCCAAAACGTCGACTTCTTAGAGGATATCCGTGGCCTTGTTGATCCCCCCCATCACTCCAAGTTTTGCATGCCCTCCTGCCAGTATGCCTGCCGCAAAGGCCCCCGCGATGACAACGCGGCAGGCCAAGCGACTCGGCAAGAAGCAAACAGCTCAGTTCCAGTTCACGGCTTCGCAACTACGCCGCGCTGATCAGCAGGAAGAGATCGAGAAGCGCGAGAAGAAGAAGCAGGAGAAGGAGCAGAGGAGAGTACTGAACAAGCGCAAGCGTGAAGAGCAGGAAGAGAAGCAGCGGGCCGCCAAGCGGAGGTTGCTGGACGAAGGGAAGATTTCGATTGAGGATACGTGGGCGAGGGTGACTCGCAGCCAATCCAGGCTGCACAGCTACTTCACCGCGTCCATTGGGCAGGCAGTGAAGAGGCCGACCACGCCGTCGACAGTGGTGACGGCCGCCAGTGAAGACAAGGGTGAGACGCTGGCGAACAGATTGGTTGATGCTGTCGAGGACAAAGAGAATCAACAATATGGGCCCGGAGATTCACAGGCAGACACGCTCACAGACAATCATTCGCCCTTGGTGCCGATGATTGATGTCAGCGGCGACGCCATGTCGGATTGCCATCGCCTGAAAGTCGCCCCACATTCATCTCCTTCACGCTTGCGGCACCGCTCTCCGCCAATGTCTGCGTCGATGAAGAGCACGTCAGCATCAGTGTCAAGGGCAAAGACAAAGAACAACGTGTCGACAGGCGCGCTCGTCTCATCTGGCTCCTCGATGAGCAGCCGCCGTGCTTCTTCAGACACAGCTGATGCTACGGAGAAAGAGGAAGCGCTGCTACTGATGGCCAAATTTGAGCGTGAGATCATCGTGGCCGAAGACGACACGGCGGAAATCGTTCAAGGCCAGCCAGTAGAGGACGACGTGGCGGCTGGATCCTTCCGCTCGGCGCTGTCGGAGATGACAGTCGCTAACGTCAACACGCGAGCACAGGAGAAGCCAGACACAACGTCTGTCCCAGAGGCCAGCGGCCTCGCAACTCCTTCCAAACCCCGAGATTCTTTGGCCGAATTTAACAGCGGCGACTTGGACCAGGACGACGATATCAACAACGACAACGTCAACAATGATGACCTCACCTGGGACAAGGAGAACGCGGACCCGCTGCACATCTACACGCCCAAGGCCAAAATGAAGGCAACAGTCAAGCTGGCCTTCGCCGAGGCGGAGAAATCAGAAGCTGGCCCTTCAAGCTGCCACAAACGACTGCTCGCGTCTCGACCACGTCCTTGCACGCGAGACAATTTCGAAGACATCTACGACCAGGACTTTGACACTGGCGATGATGGCGGCTTTGCCGACGACGGAGTGGACGACGCAACCCTCATGACTCTATCAACGCAGAGGCCGCCGCCACCAACCGACAGAATCGTTGATATCCGTGCCTCTCCGCACAGACTCACACCCAGCCAGAATGCTCTCGTCAAGCCCAGCCCTCTGACCCACACGGGCGGTAGAACGATGTCGGCTGCTCTGCCTCCGACTTCGAAGCTGATGGCGGCGCCATCCAAGGCCGGCGCGAGCACTCATGCCAGCTCTGCGGATCGGTGGGCGAAAGAGTCGTTGTCTTTTAATAGTATCTGCGACGATGAGTGGCTCGACATCGCCGAGCAAGTCGAGGGAGAGTTGAGTGAGAAGCACGCTGCTGGTGCTGCTGGTGCTGCTGCTGGTTCTACTAAGGGGAAAGAAAGGGAGATCTTGCCGCCGCCGCCGCCGAGTACCCAGTATTATCTGATGCGGATGGCTGATGATATCGACAACGATCAAGTTTTCGGCTGAGGCAGTGATGATGATGATGATGATGAAAAATGGGGATAATGTGCATAGGGTGGGCGGGGAAATGGATTGCATAGCATATCATGGCATTGCATAGCGTGGCATAGTAGCATCGAGAGGGAAGTTGCTCAAAAACGGGAGGGTTATGACGGAATGAATGCCTTTACGACAACATAGCAGTCGCCAATTACATTGCCAAGTGGCAGTAGCAATAGTACCGGAGCTGAATTGGCCAAGACAGACCACACATAGACATAGACGTAGAAGATGAGAAAGACTGCGGATTTTTCAGAATTCGTGCTTTTTTTGTCTTTTGCTGGAATCTTTTTTCTTCATGGATCTGTTGGCTGCTTTTGACAGAACAACATCAGAGTTAGAATGATTCTCTGGATCAAGAAGACCACCGCTGCAGAGGGAATTATCTGTAATGGCTTTTCAACCATGCCCATCGTTCGCAAAGGATGAGCAGATGTGGGATGCGCCGCTCTGTTCGACTCGCAACTCAATCCGCCCCTGCTCCGCGGCGATTTGTCTTCTGTCAAAATTGCGAAAGACCGTGGCTCCCCTGCCCTCGCCTTCGTTCTTGCTTTCTTCTCATCCTCTCTCTCTCTCTGTCTGTCTCTCTACTCGTCATCCTCTTCGTCGTCGTCTTCCTCCTCCTCCTCGACCGCAGTCAAGGCAATACGATCCAAATCTCGCGCACCGGCCTGGGTGATTCTTCGGCCGCCCTTTCCACTGCCCTCCTCCTCGTCGTCGACCTTCTCGACGATGCCCAGCTTCTCCAGGGCCTGGACGACCTTCCGGTCAACGCTCCCCGACGCATCCACGTGGTGGGATGGTCGCGAGCCTCGGTTCTTGGGCGAGCCATGCACACGCCGCAGACGGCCAATGCCGACCGACTTGCGGAGATAGATGTGACGAGCGACCGCGGCCGCGCGCACGTAGAACCAGTCGGGCGATTGCGGGGGCAGTTCGTTGGAGTGAGAGGTTTTGACGGTGTCAACCCAACCTGTATACCAAAAAAAGACCAACGGTCAGTACTGAGAACTCACAAATTTGGGCAAGAAGATTGCTGGCAATCTGAGTGGGCTTGAGCTCGACCTGAAAAGCAGCGCTGTCCAGGGGGCCTTGACCGATTGATTGATGGTCGAGGTTGCTCATCATCAATCGGAAGGTGTCTCACCTGGGATCTGGAGTTTGCCCTGTCGCTTCAGGAAGTCGGCGTAGGCAATGATGAATTTTTGAGCCTGTGATGGAGGAAAGCCCGGGATCAGCACTGTCGTGTCTATTCTTGAATTTCTAGGAAGGTTGGTTGGCAGGCTCTTACATCAACATCTCGAACAGTAACACCACCCATGATTGCAATGATAGAGACAGTGGTCTCTCTGCAATCAAGATTTGGTCGGGGAGGATGTCGGTTGGAGGTGTGTGGTGAGGTGGTCGTGCAAATTGGCAGCCAGTGATGCCAAGTGTGGTCGAAAATCTAGTAGTGCGATGCCAAGAATTCACGACGAACAGGCTGAGGCTCCCTAATCTGGAACAGCCAATCAACGGAGTTCTTGGCACTCTGCTCGTGTCCTTGTGTTGATTCTCTGGATTATATCTCTCGATCGCCGCCGCCCGTCAAATCGCTCCTTAGCACCAAGCACTTTGTGCAGCTAATCGACTTCAATCTTCGTTTTTTGCCTCATCTGCAACCCCTCACCTCGTCAACTGTTCTCTACACTCAGTCCCGAGATACTGATCAAGCAGCGGGGCCTATTAATGACGCTCATCAAGTAACAACTAGTCTTATCCTCCAGAATTGCCGCATTCGGCTTTCCCTTTTGCTGGGTCCGTTGATATTCAGCCGGCGCAGCGATATGTCTTAGGTTAAAGATAAACCGATCAGGTGAGACGATCGGTATCCATTCACTCACTCACATAGAATCTACATGGTGTCGTATCAGGCTCATCCTCTGATGCGAGAATCAGAGTATTCATTAATTTTGATTTCTATCTACCGCTCTTTTGGATGATTCCCCATGATTCCAACACCATGAGTAACTTCGTCCCATTTCATTGCTATGGATTCGCTTGCCAGGACGCAGACCAACATGCCTAGTCATCAGGCTCATCTGTCCAATACGAACCCGCCCGATAAGCGGCCCTAGTATTCCTTCATCCTTCAGTCAGGTTTGGCGTATTTTGAATTGGAAGCCCTTCGCATTTACCTGCCCTCGCCGGGACCCTACACGGGCTAGATCAAATTAAATCTTGGCAAGCACTGTTCCCTACTCCAGAGTCATATCTCTGGCTTATTTCACCTTCAAATTAGTTATCCCTCAGAATGCAACCACCATACTCCTTAGAGCAAGTGTATGGCAAACTCAATCAAAAAATGTCTATACGCTGCACGCGAAATGATTCGATGATATCTGACCCACAGAAACAATCCACGATGGCGAAAACGAGGCACGGCATTGGAAGCCATTGGCTGGGTCTCGTGTCAGCCATGTTCGGTTTGACGCCAAATTCGCCCAACTTTCACGACGCTTACGAGAGTTGGTATGCCGTTCGTTCCAACGGCTGGTTAATGTGGTGTAGTCCATGGATGCACCTGCCGAATAGTATTGTCATTTTCACCCGTTGCGTATTTTTTGCGCCTGCCCTCCAAAACAGTCACTTACACGGCGTCATAGGAGCGACGAGGAATTCGGGGATAACTGTTTATTGCCACTTCCGCCATCCTCTGGTATCATAAGTCAGGGCACCAACAACACCTTTCCATGTAAATAAGACAACGATTTCTACAGACGATTTCGCTTCGAGCTCTACAATTTGTGCTTTGACCGCCGGGATGGTTCAGCTAGACCTCATACCGAGTTTGAAAAAGACTGGAATTGCACAAATTGTAGTGCATCTCCCAACATATTCGAAATTTCAACCTAGCATCACATCATGGACATCCACGAAGCCTCTTGTGTCTTGAATCCATCAGTTGCGGAACTCACCCTTAGTATGATAGTCTTCCCACTGCACATACACTTGGAATTCAGCGTAGCAAGTCTCTGGGTCACATTCCATCTTGTGCGTGTAGGCAGCTTCTTCATCATCAATCATGATCTTCTTCAGGTTGCCGCCCTCGCTGGCCGCCTCTACAAGCAGCTGTCCCTGGCAGGCATGCTCAGCGCTCAAAAACAGAAAGGCGGCTTCGTCAACAGTCTTTCCAACTGTCAGCAAGCCGTGGTTTCGTAAGATGCACATCTTGTTGGTTGGCCCAAGTGCCTTGGCGATCTGTTCACCCTCCTCGGCAGCAAACACCACACCACCGTATGAGTTGTAGACGGACTGGGCGTTGTAAAACTTGCAGCAGTCTTGGGTCAGCATTTCCAGCGGCTTTCCAAATACACTCCATGCTTTGCCGTAAATGGTGTGTGCATGGCAAACTGCTGTGACGTCTGGTCGAGCTTTGTGCACCTCACTGTGGATGAGAAAGCCGGCTGCGTTTGGTGGATATGATCTGTTACCGCCGACCACCTTGCCATCCATATTCACTGCAATCATGTCACTAGCTTTAAGCAAACCAAAATGCTTGCCCAAAGGATTGGTCCAGAAAACTTGATGAGATTCGGGATCGCGGACACTAATGTGGCCAGAAATGCCCTCAACAAAACCTTCGCGTGCCCAGTGGCGAAAAGCAGCAGCCATGTGTTCCAGTTGCCACTGACGCTGAGCGCCGATTGTGTCGAATCGAGGAATACCTGGGAGCACAACGTCTCCGTGAGAAATGGCAGCTAGGGGACTTTTGTCTTCCATTCCATGCACGTGCTTGTCTTGTATCGGCTTAGTCGGCTTAACAGCCAAGGTGGCTACTTCGAGATCGGTGACTGCGGATGGTGCCATTTTGGTGGTATTGCGTTTGGATTCAGGCTCTAGCGATAAAGATCTTGCTCACAAACTTCGAGCCTTTGTTGCATCGCGGGGCCAAAAGACACTAATATATGAATAGGAGCAACGTTGCTGTTGGGGCAGGTAAGATAGTAGTTTTTTCGAACGGGCCATCCTCATTGGCCACTTAACGATGGCTGAATGTAGCAGGGCGTCCATTATCGAACCGAGCCCACTACTGAGATAATGATGCAATTCCCTGCGTTTTCGCGGTATCAGCTGGTTATCATGGCGGGAAACACCAAAATTTGCTTAGCAGTGCATTCAAGTTTCTTTGTTACTGAGTTAAAGTATCCTCACGCTCATTAGTCCTAAAAGTCGCCAGTTTTGTCGCGACACATGAGATAATATCCACACTGTGCCGCGCCAATGGCCACCCGTGTTCACAAACTGATATGCTACCTGCGGCGTGTATTAAAGATCATAGTTGTCGGCGTTGAGTCTATCGTATTGATTGTATGGATATAACCTGGTTTGTCTCATCTATCGCTATGCTGTGCAGAGGAACGCAGACTTAAATGACAATCAGAAGCAGTATCTTGATTGGCACGCCTGGATCTTGGCATGAGAGTGGCAAGATTTTCTGCCTTTTTGGAGTTATACGGGCGTTCCAGGCCCAACACTACCAATCCGACTGGTGGCTAGAAATTCAACCACGTTGTAGTCATCGCCAGACTCAAGCATATTTACCTGCGTGTAACATAGTGGGAGTATGCAGTTTGAGGATCAAGAGAGAATCTGCCTGCAGTGATCATAGTAGCACAGGAAACCTACGAAACAGACAATGGAACCAACAATTCTTAGAGCTGGAAACTGATAATTACTGCAGTGAGGTAGCTCAAATCTGGATGAACTTCAATAAGAATGATTTAGCAGGGAACAAAACGAATATTGTCTGTCTGAGAACTGAACTTCTGTCTCTGGAAACTTGTCTCTGTTGATCTTTATCAGGCTAGGGGAACACTGATCATACGAATCAGATAGAGAAAAGATATCGTATGAATCAAGCGAGATCAAGACTGGAGAGAGAGAGATCAAGAGAGAATTGAAGACCGTGTCCCCGAGACTCTCTGCTATGTATATCCCGGCTTGACCCCTTGTAAAGGGCCCTCACCATCGATGACTGGGGAATTTGTATGGTGCGCACACTGTAAACTCCCAATGTCTCATTGATTGTCTCGTCGACTGTTTCGTCGACTGTTTCGTTGCAGGAGAGTTAGAGCTCGTGTCACGTGATCGGAGTCTCGGCTTGCACAAAGTGGACTGCTGCTGACAATCTTTGTGAGTCGCGGAAGCTCCCAACGGCAGAGACATGAAGGCGAATGACGATTGGATTAGATCGCTATGGAGTCTACGCTCTGTCGACAACGATTCTATACTTGAGGGAGGAATCGTTGTGAAGATCTCAGTACGATTTGTGCGGTTCTTGTCACGCTAGTCCCTTTATGGTACTTTTTGTGGTATATGGGCGGCGACAAATCTTCTTGTTGGCCTCTCCCTTCTCTCCTCAATAATACACTTCTAGCGTGGCTATGACATTATAGAGCAGCAATGAGCTGATGTTCAAGCTACCAGCTACGGAATGGGCAGATAAGCAGGCTCCATCAAGCCTAATCATGTGATCATGGTCTGGTCGTGCCTGCCACCGTGACAATACTGATCTTCCAGCCAAGACTTGTACATTTGGGCACAGAGGAACCGTAGTAGGTATGTTGTGTGCCTCACTCACACCTTCTCCTTCCTTTCACCCGTGATGGGACTACCACTATCTCAATCTCTCTGTGGCAGCATTCATACACAAAACCTTCCTGACTTCGGCAATAATGTCATATCTGTAATATTAAATCAGTATTGCTTTCCTTTGCACTTTTAAGGGCTTACTCACGCAGCATCATGGCGAATTCGCTTCTGAAAAGAATCAGGTTCTTGTTTGTTAGATTTCCCTTTTAAAATCTCACTAAGCATTAACTTACGATCAATGTGGGATTCCATATATGGCTTCAATCGCTCCAAAACTTTTGCCTCGTTCCCAGCACGGACTGAGGAGAGCAGTTGCACTCGACTAGCACGATTATAGCGGCATTGTGTGAAGTGATTCAACCTTGACGGGATCTCCGCAGTGCTCTTGAGTTCACTCATAACAATTCCGAGTGCTGCTCCATCTTCGATTGCTTGATTGGCTCCTTGACCGCCAAATGGCAGCATCTTTCACTTCCATCAGTGGGTTGCCTAACTGTAATGGGAGATGACACTTTTGGCTTACAGGGTGAGCAGCATCCCCAATCAAAATAACTTTTCCTTTGATCCATGTGGGTAATGGGTCGTGGGCTAGCAACGGCCAGCTGCTTACATGTGTTCCTAAGCTAGGTGGTATCAGAAGCCAGGCCCTGGAATAAAAGCAGAGATCAACTCACTGCAGGACTTCCAGGAGATCAGGATGGAAATGCTGAAATTCCTGTAACAGTTGTTTGGAGGTGTCTAAGGTAAGCCCATTAGAAACAATGCTACCATTCTGTTCAAAGACATTTACCAGTGGAGTCAGCATCTGGTCTAGTTGGATGTATGCCGACAAAATTATGAAGCTCCCCTCTGTTTTGATTAAAAATTGCTTCTAATGTCTCTAGGAACCAAATACAGGAGCTGTAGCTTACCCTCTACACGCGTACCACATAATATGTCTTTCATGAGTAGTATCCTTTGTGTCTGCGAACAAGCTTGCTCCAGAAGCTTTTTGGGCCAACAGTCTGCGAGCCGCCTCAGACTGTTCCATAACTGAGGTTGGAACTAGAAAACGGAACGCGCTCATCCCGGTACTTGTTGTTTGGCAGCGACTAGAAGAGACCACAAAGGCCCGCAGAGCAGAATGAACACCGTCAGCTCCAACAATTAAGTCAGCAGACTCAGTTGTGCCATCTTCAAGCTTAATGACCCCCTTTTCAGGATCGACCTCGATTGTTTTCGAACCAAGCTGTAATTGCACTCTTGGGTTTTCGTCAGAGCCTTCTTCTGTTGCATGAGAAAGCAGCTCTTGAAACAGGTCGACGCGGTGGACAGCGCAAAACGCAGCACCAAACAGTTTGTCTGCTTGACTAATGTCTTGTACCTGAATTTTCTCCAGAGAGTCTCCATGAACCGTTTCCCAATTATCAAGCTTTACGCCCCTGGCTTTGGCAAAATCAAAGCCCAATTTCTGCAGTGCTAGTACTCCGTTGGGAGCACAATTCAAAGCTGCCCCGACCTCTGTTGCAAGTTTGGACCTTTCAAAGATCTGTTGTCCACGAAGTGAGTCAAGTTATATTCAAACCAGATCCAACATTGTTACCTTGACTTTGTGTCCGGCCTGGCGCAAGGATATGGCAGCAACAAGACCTGCAATTCCAGCGCCCACAACAATCACCTTAATGGCCATGGTGTGACTATAACACGTCGTATCGATGGAGCACTCAGTCAAGCTGGCACTGTAAACTCTTTTACATTCGGGCATTTTTTGATGTTGACTAAAACTCGCCGGTATCTGCGGCGTTTCGAGCGAATCATTGCTGTCAATAGTTTCCTACTGTAACTCGGCAAATTTTTGGCATTGGTAAGCGACAGCATTACTCGGCAGTTATTGTATGCCTAGAGCTGTACCTTAGGAAACAGTCCCGCTTGCAAGACAAAAATGAAAATATCTCACTATCTTTATTCCTTGTACCAAAACAAAGCGCATTCTCTGGAGCAATGACACGTCTCAACGAATTAACTGAAAAGTTGTACCACAATATCAAGAATTTGTCAGACTTGAAAAGCGACACTTCAACAGCATACAACGTCCGTAAGGATGCCATTTCTACAACTTTGGAACTTCTCGCCGAGCTTCGTGGCCCTGAGGAACAATTCCTCCACCTAGCATATGCAGTAAATGAATACTCCAAAAAGCATGACTCACTATATCTGACCAAACAAGGCAACAGACACCGCCAACATTGCTGTGCTTTTACGATTCGAGATTCCACAAAAGGTACCCCAGGGCTCCTCCATTTGCGCAACTGACTTGGCCACCGCTACTGGACTCCCAATCCATCTGTTGAACAGAGTCCTTCGTTATGCAATTACCAATGGTATCTTCATCGAATCCAAGGTTGGGGAGTTCGCTCACAGCCCTATCAGCGCGTATGTGGCTGAACATGCGCACGTTCGTGATATTGCCAACATTGCTACTCGCGAACTGGCCAACATCAATTTGGGCCTTGCAGAGGCGCTGACCAAACAATACACGGACAGCAAGAATGGAACCATTGCCGCATTCAATGTGTCCTATCCAGGGTTCACGGATGCGTTTCAATTCATCGCGAGTGACCATGACCTCAGCACGAGATATCACAGATACCTTGCCGGGAGAGTCCGCACGCCATTGTGGGATATTCGACATCTTGTTCAGTCATGGGACTGGGCAACAAAGATTGGGAAAGGCACTCTGGTAGACGTAAGTCATCCTTGGTTGGCAAACAAAAGAACGTTACTGACCAGGGCGACTAGCTCGGCGGCTCGTCTGGTCATACATGCCTTGCCCTCGCGGAAGTCTGCGCTGAGGCTAAGTTCATCGTTCAAGATATTGATCCTCGCGGATTGCAACAGGGCCGCGAGACAGTTGCTAGAGCCAGTTCAAATTTCACACAGCGAGTGGAATTTGTCGAGCACGACTTGTTTACACCTAATCCCAACCAGGCCGACGTTTATTTGTTCCGGCACATTCTCCATGATTGGCCAGATGAAGATGTCGTTCGTCTGGTTCAGAACTTACTTCCAGCGCTGTCCAATGGCGCTCGGGTGCTGGTCAGTGAGGGCATTGTGCCTGCTGAGCCAGCATATTTGACGGGGTGCTTGAGCGAGAAACAAATTCGGTGAGTGCAGTTATTCCCACACTTATGAGCAAGCAAAAGATCTCCCGATGTGCCTGCTGACCCTCATAAATGCGGATAGGCTGGAAGATATGTTCATGCTCTCAGTCCACGGCGCGTGTGAACGTACCGTGGAGGATTTTGTGCACCTATTTCATACTGCCAGCGATAAGTTCCGGTTTGTCGGGGTCACTGGAGGAGTGGGTGGTGCGTTCCAGTCTCTACTTGAATTCGAGCTCGTGATGTAGTCGATATGAAAGCTTGCGGCGAAGAAAGATCATATCTTAGGCTGGCCAACTACTGTATATTTTAATCATTTGTGCTGTACTCTCTCAGTCGACAAGCTAGAGTCATGATTGTTCTAGCAAATGTAGCCTGTCATCCAAACCTCATGAAAGAAATATGTCGGACAATTGTCAATTGGAACAAGTCTTGCAAAGGTCAAATTGCTCTCTCTGATTTTATACGTTGAGCTCCGGCTCAACGCTAATATATATTGCCATATGCGGGCCATTGTAGGCGCGGCCGTCAATATTTGCCTTACAATTCAGGGTATAGACAGGCCGCGTTTGATCAGAGCTGACGTTTGACCAGGGTTGATATTGCGGTCTCGTAGCTGCAGCTGACGTTCAGCTTGCCTGTAGTGTTGTCGTCAACTCCGCACGCTAGTATGGTAATTAGTGAGAGGCTAAGTAGATGAATGAGAGAATAGATCTGATTGGCCCAGCAGATCTCGGTCTATTTGTCTTGTTTGTCTTGTTGTCAGAATGAACGGAACGATGGGCGTCGTCGTATTTGGTCGTCGATCTCGTCGATATTCTCAATCTGGGAGTGATATGAAAATATGATCGAGGGATATCGCAGCAGATTTGTTTATCAGGGTAGGTCTTGGCATTCTGGATCATTCGAGCATCGACCCCATTCCAACAAAATATTTTGCCGTCACTGTCAATTATTGTCCAAGTCTGATCGACAAGTCCAGGGAATCAACACCGTATGGCTCCTTATCTTCAACCCCAGGTAGCGCCCAGAATTCCTTCTTGTACTCGGTCGAGCGGTAGAGGGCGCGGACTCGGTATAGACTCAGTGAGCATTTGGTAACGGAGGGAATACGAACAGTACGAATGAATAAGCGATATGATTGGTTGTTGGGGTGAGCGAATGGTTGGCGCCAAGAAGCAATATTATTGGTCGTTGGAGTGATCGAATAATCGGGATCGGCAATCTACGATAGACCGGGCAGTTATCGGCGGCCGTGGACGTGGAATTGGAGGTCGAATTGGTCGTCGATTTGGCACTCCCAAGAGTGATAGCAGAAATTGGATATGGGCAGAAGTCTTGGCCGTCTTGGCGTTCGCGATCACGTGGCATCACGTGGTCATCTGGAATATTGATAGTTAACTACCTCTCATAGTACACACCACTAAGGTCGTACATACCTCGGAAATCACTCTTGATACTATTTTCACTGACGGAGCTTCGCAGGTAAGGCTACAGATTTAACCACTATCTTTTGCGCAAGCGAGATGATTGGAATCGAAGAGAGCAAGTCGAAGACGGTGATAGTGGCCCGGCATTCTTTGAAGATCCATTGACTTAGTTCGACAGCAACCAGAGAGTCAACTCCGTATGAGTGTACTGGACGGGACGGATCGATTTCCGAGGCCTCCGTTTGAAGTGTCTTGGCCAGTCGTGCCACAATAGCATGGCTCACGAGATCAGCAGCAGACTCTAGGGACTCCGACGTCGAAATGCTGGACAGAAGCGAGCCGCTTTGCTTACCCACGACCGTGTTGTCCGTTTTAGAGCCCATGATTCTTCCTGTTGCTGCAAGGATGGAGAATCGAGGATCTTTGAAGTAATAAGGGACGTCGAGTCCGACCCTAGCGAAGTCTTCCGCAGTGGCAAACCCGGTGGCAATTTGTGCAGGTATGGCGTCTTCACCCTTTAGCAGACTTTCAATCACAAGTTGCACAATATGATGCAGCTCCTTTTCTCGGATCCCGAAATGCTCTTCCCATTGCCGCAGATTGTCCGTTCCTCCACTTTCAGCAAGCACACCAACGTCGCGTATAATGCCCAAATCAACAGTTACCACTTTCGCCCCTCGTTTCCTTTTTGAGCGTGCAAAGGCGTCCTGATATGCACCTGCGCCAGCGTAGTTTGCTTGGCCGCGATTGCCGAAAACTCCAGCAAAGGAGCTCAGGAGGACGAAAAAGTCGAGGTCGGTAGAGAGCTCCTTGAATACAAACAAGGTTCCCTGCACCTTCGGTCGAAGTGAGTCCTGCCATTGACCGCTGGTCATATTCTCGAACAAGGTGTCCTGCAGATTCATAGCTGCTTGCACAACACCACGAACAGGCCCAAGCTCAGACTGGCAGCTATGCACGGCGCTACGGATAGCGGAAGGGTTGCCAATATCGCATACGTAGGCGACAGCTTGGATATTTTGTTGGGTCAATGTGTTGAGGAGCTCACGAGCAGGTTTGGACGCAGCTCCAGACCGTGATAAGAAGCACAGTTTCCTCGCTCCTAGTTTGACAAATAACATTGCCAAGCTCCTTCCTATCCCCCCCAATCCACCGACAAGCATATATACGCCATCCGGATCAAGGGAACAACTTTGAAAATTGAATCCAGTCGTTGGGACAACATCATTGGGGGACCACGTCAAGGCAATCTTGCCATAGTGTTTACCCATTTGCATTAATCGGAAAGCCGATTCACACTCTGAAACTGGAAAGACCCGAAGTGGTGAGACTGGCTGGATGTTGCCACAACGCATCAAGTCAAAGACCGCTCGGATGATCTCTCCCATGAGTTGTGGACGGTCACGCTCGATATGATTGAGGTTGTAAAATGCAAAAGTTGCGTCTTTGCGAAACGGCGCCATTTCTAGACCAGAATTGTTTAAAATGTCTCTTAGTCCAATTTCGAGAAATGTACCGAAAGGCGCGAGACAGTGCCAGGACTCTCGAAGAGCCTCTCCAGATAGCGAGTTTAAAATAATGTCTACTCCACGGCCGTTGGTCGAATGCATGATCCCCTTGGAAAAGCTAAGGTCTCGTGAGTTGAAAATGTCCGATTCTGGCAAATTATATTTCTCGCAAAGGAATGCTCTCTTCTCAGCGGAGCCCACTGTACCGTAGATTTTCAAGCCCAGGTGTCTAGCAAGCATGATCGTGGCCTGCCCAACACCACCACTTGCGGCATGGATAAGGATTGATTGACCTGGCTTAGCTCTCGCTAGTTTGGTCAATCCATACCACGCTGTACCATGTACCACAGAAATTGTGGAGGCCTCTTCAAAGGAGATCCCTTCTGGAATCAGCTGGCAATAGGCAGCAGGGGCACGGTGGACGTTTCGGTGTGATCCATGACCATACATTGCGATTCGATCGCCAACGGTGAACTTGTTGACTCCAGTCCCCACTCGACGGACCGTACCCGCGCAATCGAAGCCTAGACGGTCATCAGGGATTTGCCCTAGAGCGGCCATGACCTCTCTAAAGTTCATCCCACTTGCCTTCACATCGATCTCAACCTCTCCGTCTCGCAATGGCAGTTGAGGGAGGGTATCTGGCACCACGCAGATCGACTCGAGTATGCCAGGTGACTTGATAACCAGTTTAGCCGGTTCAGGGAGGTCCTTCAATGCATGTTTGGTGAGGGCTTCAGAATCTGCCGTATAGGCACTGGCGACTTGAGTACTGAGCGCCAGATTTTCTTCCACTCGACTGGAATACAAGACTCCCTGAGAACACCAAAATTCCTTCTCTTGGCCAGGTCTTGTCAAGATTTTAAGAATAACAGATCCGGCTGTTTCCATAGAGAGAGAGTCCAGCATGACCGTCCGACATTGTACGGCAGGGACTTCGTTGTATAAGGTTCTCTGCAGACCGGACATAATCGCCCCGGCTGGATCGTCTCTGCTTATCCAAACAAGATCGACTTCGGTCAAAAGCAGTTTCTTGAGTCGTTCAAAGTCAGCATCATTGATGTCCTTCAATAGGGGATGGTTGAGTTCTAGCAAGCAGACGCAAAGCTTGCCACGCAACTGCAAGAAGTTCGTACTCCATTTTGATCGTTGTACCCTAATTCTATGCTTGGAGAGAATCTCTGCGATTTGAATTGCCACAGCTGTTGCTTCAATACTGGGTTCATCAGCTTCTAGCACGACAATATCTTTCGTTATTGTTGCGAACATCTCTGTCTTTCTCAAGGCCAAGAAAGTTAGACGGCCTTGCTCAGCTTTGAGTGTCAAATTGCTCTCAACCTCCAATTGCAGTTTGTCGATTCCTGGAGCGATTCCCGAAAAATTGGATGTAGTAAGAAGAATGCGTCCATGTGGCGCCAAAGATAAGGATGCGTTCTCCATTGCATTGTACAGCTCTGTCCCGGATGGGTCTTCATCAGAAACAAGGACGATAAGGTCGAACTTCCGGTCCTCCAAAGCTTGATGCCCATCCCTCTCGGCCATGTCCGCGAGCAAAACATTGATTCCAGGAATGCTGCTTTTTTGGGGAGAATCGATCCGACTCTGCTCTGAAATACCAGCCGCATATTGAACTGAGCGAAGCACTTCTGCACAGCGTCCAGATAGAGGAAGCACCAAGTCATGGTCCATTCCTTGAGGCCCGACTTCTGCCTCCAGAACTGCAAGTCTGTTGCCCCTAGGAATGCCACTATGTTGAAGTAGTATCACATACTGTTGTCGGTCAGCCGCTAGACAGATCTATTTTATGTATTCAAAGGAGAAACCTACCTCGACGGCTACTTCGGCAAGACCCTCCTTCATGGTATAATTATTCGTAGTTGGTGCATTTGATTCCAAGACCTTTTGCAGATAGTTTTGTAAATGAAAAGGACTGGTCATCTCCAGTATAGGGCGCCAAGAGACGCGGTAGCAGAGATTGGCACGTTCATTTTGTATTACCTTGATTGATCCGGGCCCAGAAACGTCAGTTAGTATCATGCCTTCAATCTGAATATGAGGCTGCGTCAATTCCTCGTCCAGTATGGTGATTCTGGACTGGGTCTCTCGAAATCCATGCTCGATTGTACTCGCATATCCATAAAGCGAGGCTCCTTTGTCGAAAGGTATTGCGGCAGCGACAACGATCTGTTCGATTCTAGTAGGCACCATGGGACCTTTTAAAGAGTTCTGCTGGTCCATCATAGCTGCAAAAGCTAGGTGGAAGCTAGCATCAAGCGTGACAGGATGAATCAGGTGAGGTCGTCTGTCAAACCCTTCGTTGGATAATGATGGTGGGTGCGCAACATGCAGCAAGCCACAGCTTTGATCCTGACAATATTGGATATGAGCCAGCTTAGCAAACTCAGACCCGTATTTCAGACCGAGATCAGACAGTGACTCGTAGAACTCTTTTGTAGATTTCTCCTTCTTGCAAACACCCTCTGCAACAAGCCAACCCGAGACTGCGGCTTCCCATTCAAGCTTTACCTCGGCGGCCATAGGAGAATCTGAAGCAAAGGCATAGTCGATTCGGATCAACCCGTAGCAGTTCTTTTGCAATGTTTTGCCGTCAGTGCACGAGCATACTGTGAACTCGAGCCAATCGTACGTACGGCTGCGAGTGCCGAGCAAATGTGGCCGAAGATGCACGATACACTCGGGATTGCAGTCCGTGGGGATAACCAGAGCTGTAGAGATTATAATATCTCGGAGTCGAAAACATCTGACAGTCTTGCCAGGATCAGCGTGTTGAGACACTGCCTCAATGGCCATTGAGATGAATCCCGCAGCAGGATAGAGGATATCGTCTTGGATGACGTGGTCGCGGATCCAGGGTTCATCATCTAAGCGGATGAATCCCCTCCACACCCATTCGTCTTCTGCTAGTGATGGCTGGGGTGCACCCAAGATGCCACCGGGTTGATACTTTCTGGCGCGATATTCCTTTCCGATACGGGTTTCTCGCCAGAAAGAAAGCGAGCGGTTCCAAGGGTAAGAAGGGAGATCAACTAGAGGTTTATTAAAGCCTTCCACCGTCCCATTCACCTCGTTCAGATCAACTGGCGTACCAAGCGCAAAAAGAGAGCCAGCGCAAGCAAGGACTGTCTCTACCCCATCTGCGTTTCTTGACAAAGCTGACAGGTATTCGACGTGCCTAATATTATGAGCTTGCATTGTATCAAACACGGCTCCTTTGAGAGCCGCGTGGGGACCAATCTCAACGAGTACATCAACGCTGTTGGTCGGCGCACCAGAGATGGCTTTTCCAGGAGATATCAGGTGATACACGGCCTCAGCGAAGCGAACTGGAGATGTGAGATTGCGAACCCAAAAGGCTGGCCCTAGATAATGGCCTTTCGCGGGCCCACCAAATACGCTGGAAGATATGCTGCACCCATTCTGCATTGGCTTTGATTCGACTTCACTAATCGATTCCAGATAGGCATGTGCGATCGCGAGCATGTGGGGGGAGTGATAGGCCCTGTCCACGCGAAGTTTTCGTGCATTGACACCTTTCTCCTCCAGGATCACCCGAAGCTCATCGATGCCATCTTCGTCGCCCGCAACAGTGACATTGGAACGCGAGTTAAGACAAGCAATGATAATGTTGCCCTTGGATACCCGGGAAACACTAGCGTTGACGTCCACAATGGGTGCATTTACTGACATCATGGCTCCTCGAAGGTTGGGGTCAATGAGTCGCCCACAGCACAAGCTGCGGTGGTATGCTACCTTCCACGCATCCCGCCGAGACAATACACCTGCACAATATGCAGACGCTATCTCTCCGTTGGAATGACCGACGACGGCGCTTGGACGAATATTCCAGCTTGCGAGGAGATCGACGAGAGCAATTTGGACGACCGTACATAATGCCTGACTATATTCTGCTTCGTGGATGTGGGATTTATCCACTTCCTTGGCCAGTTCTCGCTCTGCTGACCACTGGCAATGCTCTGTGTCGCGAAGGTACTTGTCGGCCGCCTTGATGCTCTCAGAATAAGCTGGGAATACCATCAGATCCTGACCCATTCGTGGCCACTGGGCTCCTTGGCCTGTGAATACAAAGCCAATCCTTGGGGCCTTGCTAAGCCTTCTACTCTCAAACTGGGCTTGAGGAGAAGTTAGAGTTTTCGACAATTCGGATAGCGTCGACGCCACAGCGAATGTCATCCACTGAAGTCGTGATCGTCTGTTTGAAAGCGTATGTGCCAAATCTTGGAGGTAGGTCCGCTCATCCTCAACACTGAAATAGTTGCCATTCAAGATCTTACTAATGTGCTCCGAGAAGCTTTTGCGGATACGTTTCAAGCCCTCTCGGTCTTGTGAACTCAGTACCAGGAGCATCGGCGTGAACTGGTCTTTGGCTTGCACGTTTTTCACTGCCTTGCTCTCCTGTGATATTCTATTGATACCTCTGCTGGCAAGATAGGATGCAGCATCATCCAGAATAGCATGAGCGTTGCTGCCACCGTATCCAAATCCTTGCGTGGATATGCGGCGAATGCCATCACTCGGCCATGGAGTGAGCTCTATTGGCACTTCAAGGTTCCACTCGCTCCATTTGACTTTTGGATTGAGAGCACTGATGCCAAAAGTCGGCGGGATTACTCCACGTTCCAGGATCAAGACGGCCTTAATGAGTCCGGCCAATCCTGCACAACCCTCCAGATGGCCAATATTGGACTTGACGGAACCAATCAAAAGGGGTTGCAACGGAGACCTATTTGCTGCAATCGTCCTAGCTAATCCTAGTGTTTCTTCAAAATCTCCAGCCTGAGTGCCGGTTCCATGGGCTTCAACATAATGCGTATCGGCGTACCCGAGATCGGCAAGTCGATATGTTTCTTCTGTTAGCTGCGCCTGAGCATCTGCACTCGGCAAGGTGAAGCCCTTCGTCTTGCCATCCTGGCTTGAGCCCGTCATTCGAATGACTGCTCTAACTGGATCCCCAAGCGCAATGGCCTCGTCAGCTCTACGAAGGATAACGGCGGCGAATCCCTCGCCCCGACCGTAGCCATCTCCAGACGCGTCAAAGCTTTTGCATCTGCCGTCCTTGGCCAGGAATCCCTGGTTAGATAGGTACATAAAGATATCGGGGTTGAGCAGTAGATTCGCGCCGCCCACAATTGTATAGTCGGATTCACGTGTCCGTAGACTCTGGCAAGCCAGATGAAGCGCGACAAGACTAGAGGAGCATGCTGTATTGAGCGTCAAGCTAGGTCCTTTAAGATCAAAAAACCACGAGATGCGATTTGAACTCGAGGCATTGCTGGTGCCGGTCAATGTATATTGAGGTGCAGCTTCAGAGTCTCGATGTATGAGCTCGCGGTAGTCACTGGTAAAACTTCCGACAAATACTCCTGTGCGAGATCCCGCGATAGTATGCAAAGGTAATCCGGCATTTTCGAGCGCTTCATATGTCACCTCAAGCAACATTCTCTGCTGAGGATCAATGGATTCTGCTTCTGCTGTAGGTATATTGAAGAAGCTGGTATCCCACGAAGCAATGTCTTGCTTCAGATAGTGTGCCTGTCGCGTCACGCTAGCATTGATCCTTCTCGGGTGATGAAAGCCCTCTGCATTCCATCTTGCTGCATTTTCTGAGACTGTTGTCTGGCCTTTGCACAAAAGATCCCAGAAATTGAACTCGTTGTGAGCCTCTCCAGGAAATCGACAGGCAAGCCCAATTAAGGCGACGTCGGTCGCCATGTTAAGCCTGCTGAACAATGGGTTATCTTCTAGACAGAGACACTATACTTGTCACGTAGGAATGAATTGCCGAGGAAAGTCGATATACAACGAGATATTTACTGAATCCCATCTCATTAAGATCACTTTGTTCTTAAGATTGAAGCAATGTGTATACAATTGTAAAGACCACCAACAATACGTGGTCCAAAGGGGCAAAATACGCCGGTGAAAATATCACCCCGAGTTTTGTGTGATAGTTGTGAGAGCATAAAGAATCAGCTGCAACTGTGACTCACATCATTCTCAAAAGTGTGTTCTTTGCGTCCCCTACCTTGTGTTCAAATTCTTTTCTCAGAAGGGACCCGAAAAGTCACCGAGAGGTTGAGGAAAGCACCGACCATATATGCCTGGAACCAATCAAAGTTGTCATCTGGCGCCTTTCTATAAAGTGGTACCAACCAGGGTTTATGCTCCGGTACAAATTAAGACATGATTTTGTGTCCCCATAACAGTGATTTCATGATCAGTAGCTTATGTCAGAGAACAAAACGGCAGTACTCTCTGGGTATCACCGAAAACGTACAAGACCGATAATTCAACCTTCCAGGCACAGTCATGACAATTTCACAAGGCAGTGGGAGCCTGGGCCACCTCCCTCTCTCCATTGTCTTACAAGGCAAGCCAGATGCCTCTTCATCGACCATCTTCCTTTTTCCGGATGGCAGTGGATCAGGCATGGCGTATGCCTCGCTCCCAAGGATTCACCCGGATGCTTGTCTGATCGCGATGAACAGCCCTTTTCTATCCCATCCTGAACGTTACAATTGTTCGATTGAGCACTGCACAGATCTTTGGATGAGTGAACTCCGGCTAAGACAATCTCACGGCCCGTATACTCTGGGCGGCTGGTCCGCAGGGGGTTACTACGCTTTTGAGATGGCAAAGGCATTGATTAAAACCGGCGAAATAATTGATTCCTTGATCCTAATAGACTCACCTTGTCGATCAATCTATGGAGCATTGCCCATGGAAACGGTTGAGGAGTTGGCTAAACACTCATTGATGGGTAATTGGGACACACAGAAGGTACCACAGTGGATGATCAATCACTTCCGTTCATCAATTGCAGCCATAGAGAAATATCGGCCAACTCCGGCTCCTCGAAACAAGATTTCGCGAACTTATTTGATCTGGGCGAGAAATGGAGTCCTTGACGGCCAAGACAAGAACACTTTGAACGTGGACTATAGCAATGGAATCAATCAACTCCTGCTACAGTCAAGGGTAGATTTCTCAGCGTTGGGCTGGGACATACTGCTTCCTCACACGCTAATGCTAGCCTCGTCAATAAGTGGAAATCACTTCCAGATTGTTCATCCTCCTTATGTGAGTATGCACCCGACGTGTTGGAGCGTGCATATGTATATTCTGACTTGGAAGCATAGTGCGAGGAACTTGCAAGTTTATTGCACAATATTTGGGTCCGCAGAGAGCAACCTATTATTTAGCAACTTGTCCATATAATGGACAACCGACAAGGACGGTTGTTTTACTATTGCGATGACAACATATGAGCGACAAGAAGTACCTGGGCAAACGAACAGAGCTAAGGAGAGATATGGTTCCTTTTGTACAGAAATTGGGTATAGCTGTCATGAATGACAGTACACATATATATTGGAATGCCTGAATCTTGGCCTTATTGGCAATATTCCCCGTCTTTTTAGTGAGCTTTGGGGTCCTCCGCCTACTGGCATTCCAGGCCCGACAATAGCGGTTAGAATAGTATGTTTAGTGCTAATGGGCGCTGAAGTCAGACTCTGCACCTCCTCATGGGGGCGCCTGGGAGCCTGCGACAGATGATTGCCCTCTCATCAAGTCACAGAGCTAACACAGAGATGCGCAATATCATATACTGCTGCTCGTTAACAAAACATGTAGGGTAGTGGTTGTGTGCGCCAGGCAGTGAAATCAGAGGGCTAGGAGTACAGGAGCTACAAGCTACCCTTAGCTCAGTGCAGCTGAGCCTAGCCTGATGAGAAGGTGTGAGGCCTTACTGGCACAGGCCTACAGTATGTGTTGTATATGTTGCGATACAATATTGAACGACAATTAAGAACACTTAATGAATACTCTAGCCTACTGGAATAAGACTAGACTACAGAGACTAGATAATATAGATTACAACGGATAGCATAGAGGTAAGTGTAACATGGTGCCGGTTACAAGCATAAATATTACAAGTTCCAAGATATGCCCCAGGATTTGGGAGTACTCTCAGTCTTTTTGGGCGATCCCCAAGTGACTTGTGGAACTTGGTCATGACATTAACCAACATTCATTTGGATCCACAAATAATCATAAGCCTTCTAGACGGGGGCCTGTTTCAGTCGGCGTCCTCAATAGACACTCTTGTGGAGTAAACACAGTCACATTATCTGCCCACGCGGAAAAATACAATAGAGCTAGCAGAGCTTTCCCAAACTAGGGCTCTTACGACGCCGCGTCGCGATAATATAAGACATATATCTTATTGGCTAATAGCTGACCAAGTCACCTGATCATGTACGTAGCTGCTTAACATTGTGATTCAATAATTACCTCCTAAGCATTGGTACTGTGCTTTCAGTGGCCCTTAGAGTTGGTGCTAATGGCGGTTCTGCTGGTGGGTTGGTTAATCGCGCTAATTGGCTAGACTTTCCAATCACCTATGCCATAGCCCTCTAATTGGCTGGTTGCCCCTCCGGAACAGTCACCAGTTCCCCAACTTAGTGCAGATTTGGAAACTCGCCGACCAGAAATAACGTACCATTATTGGACTGTCGGCGGCTCAGACTTCAGGAGATCGACGCCCAAACAAGCTTTTATAGTTTATCGCCGCTGTCTCCATCTAAACACCGATGCTACCACAGGCCTCCTCGTAATATATAGAATACGAAGCGCCCGCTTGTCCGAGAAACCAGGGTACACTTTATGCAATGGCAGAAAAGCCACTTCTAGAGTCTCTCATTGGACCCTCGTTACGTCCAGTGCTCTCACTGAAGACTTAATCCACCATAACTATCCTGGAAGCGGGACAACAGAAGATCCATAATTATCGCGTCGATTGGATCAAAGATGACGCTTATAATCCAATGCTGATACCCAAGATGACACGATGGGTTATAACTATCATTATGACACTTGGTACACTATCCGTGTCCTTTGCCTCGACAGCGTTTTCGGGGGCAATACCGCAAATTCAGGAGGATCTGAATGCCTCCACAGAACTGGCAATTCTGAGGAAAGTAGACTTCTCATATCGTGATATATTAAATATTTTGACAGATATATTTAGCGTGTCGCTTTTCGTCCTCGGTTTTGCAATCGGCCCTATGACTTGGGCACCATTATCTGAGCTATACGGACGGCAAATTATTTACTTGATTACGTTCACATTAGCTACCATCTTCGGCTCTACTTTCATCGCTAGCCAGTCTATAACTAAGCTACTAGTGTTACGATTTTTTACAGGTGCTACAAGCGCTTCTGCTATCGTTAACTCTGCTGGCGTTATTGCAGATAAATTTGCCCCAAAGGAAAGAGGTTTGATAATTACTGTCTATTGCTCTGCCCCATTTCTTGGACCGCCTCTTGGACCCTTAGCTGGCGGGTTTCTATCTGCTTCAAAGGGCTGTAGATGGACTGATTCCCTCACTGTTTTCTTTATCGCAGCGCTATGGATAGTAGGAGTTTTTTACGTGCTTGAGACGTACTCGCCATTTATTTTGCATCAGAGAGCAAAAGAATTATCTATGAAAACGGGGAAGGTGTATAAAAGCAAGATGGATGCTGAAAAAGGGCCCCAGATACCAGGAAAAATTTTCTCCTTAGTCATGATTCGACGGTAGGCTATGCTATTCACAGAGCCGATCGTTGCATTAATTGCTGTTTACTCTGCTATTGGTAAGTTTGTTATTAATTTACACTATTACTATTATATGAGAGTACTAATAGGAGACAATAGTCTATGGCATTCTCTACCTTACGTTTCCTGCGTTTCCTATTGTCTTTGGGCGCGTTCGACATTGGTCGCAAGGTATCAATGGACTTTCTTTCCTTGGAGTCATGTTTGGTCAAATCCTTGCTATATTCTTTTATTTACTGCTCGATCATCAGTATCGCAGAACCATGGTTAAATATGGTGGATTTGCACCGGCAGAAGAAAAGGTTAGTTCCTGCACTTGTAGGAGCTCCGCTCTTACCCATCGGTCTATTCTGGTTTGCATGGACAACCTACCCATCTATTCACTAGATTGTACCAATCCTAGGCAGTGCAGTCTTCGGTTTTGGCCAGGTACTCTTGTTATTGGTATGATGAACTATACTGTCGAGGCTTATACAGTATTTGCTGCTTCAGCTTTGGCAGCAAATGCCATCCTTCACGCACTATTCGGAATGGCTTTGTGAGTTGTTCTCATGTATCCACGGGCTTTGTTATGAACTAAAGTTTCCATGTTCCAGCCCTCTTTTCACAACTAAGATGTATGATAACCTCGGACCTCAGTGGGCATCATCAATTTCCGCTTTCCTTTCCCTGGCCTGTTCCCCTTTACCAGTTTTGTTTTACAAGATTGGCAAGGCGATCCGAGATCGCTGTAAGTATTCAGCTGAGTCGACTCGCATTTTCCAGGGAATCATTAGTGCACAGAAAGCAGCGGCTCCTGCTTCGACCACAACAGCAGGAGATTCAAAGACCTAGAAGACGCAGAAGAGATGGATATACAGGTGTACACCTCAATTTGATAAAGTGAAGTCTCTGCTCTTTTTGTCAGGTCGCAAAGATATAGCAAATACTCAAACCCACCAATGAGAGACCGAATATACAACTGTCAGTACCCAGAATGTCAGTGGTGGGGGGGAATCTTATACCCCTAAAAGACAGGGAATCTTGCCTAATATCAGGCCCGTAGGCCCGGAAGGGTTGAAGGGGTTGGTATTGAGAGAGGGGAGGACGAGAGAAACGAGAGAGATAAGGAGAGAATGAGATAATGAGAGAAGGAGGGAGAGAGAAAGACAGGAGACTTGAGATAGCAGTTGGTCAGCGCGGGCTGCCTGCAACTATCTAGTGAGTGTTCTGTCTGAGATGATGATGATGATAGTAACGAGCGAATCTATGGAATGAACGAGTGTCTGATGGCCGATGGCCAACAGGACAAGCAGATGAGTGAGATTTGATGATTTAAGTGACTGATTGATCCTCTAGAAGCTACGAGCGACGGATGAGCAGGTAAAATAGGCTGCCGCCAAGCATGATTCGACATTCTGATATATGTGTGTCACAGGACAAATATCTGTGACAATAACTTCTAAAATCAATGAATAAATATTACAGAGAATCAAATGAGTGGTGCTGAGAGGGACATGGCCCAACCCCTTAGGAATCCATTCATCCCGGAGGAGCTAGAGATTGGCTATTGCCTCAGCTCGCAATCTTGCGCGGCGTTAAAAATTCTTTACCATTCCGCGTAGCGGGACAATATGGCAGAATATAAAAAGGCACAATTACATGACCCACAAAATCCCACAAGTTGACTTGTTTCCTGCTGAACTCATCGCGGAATGGACCGGATATTCCAGTGAAACAACACAAGAAGTCACCGATGCTCCGAGCGGCCCATTTTCCCACCTATCAGAGCGGAATTGAAGGTATACCGGTGAAATTTTGCATTACATGACCACCACTACAGTCGTGGCTTAGGGCCACTTTGTGAAGTGGTTCGACTTCAGCAGCGCATTGCTAATCCTTCATTATTTTTCCTTCGTTATTGTGCTGGTACAGGTGGCTTAAACATTAGGTTACTAGCGCTTTCTTGAGACTTCTTTAATCCAATGTACCTGTACACTCGACGTTCATCATGTCAGAACTCCAACACCAACATCTCCTCGTCTTTGGAGATCAAACGATTGAGAAGCTTCCTGCTATCAAGAGCATTCTGCGGCACTCGAATTCATCAGTGCCGCTTCGAACATTCCTGAATGCAGCCAGTGATGTTTTGCAAATCGAATCGTCCAAGTTGTGCAGCCTTGAGCGAGCATGGTTCAAAGGATTCGAGACCATCTTGGATCTTGCTGAGAGAAATGCAGATTCGTCATCTGAAACAAGCGAAGTAGTTGCTACAGTATTAATGTGTATCGCCCGATTAGGCGAACTTATTCGGTGAGTGTTAACGTGTTGCCAACTGAAAGTACCGTAGTGCTGATCACTGTGATTTAGACACGCAGAAAGAGACCCTTCTATCCTAGGGTCCGAAGCCTCGCCTGTGGAGGTTCTTGGTTTCTGTACTGGTGGAGTCCCGGCAGCTATTGCAGTGACTGCAAGAAATACCACCGAGCTACTTGATCTGTGTATCGAGGGCGTTGTGATAATCTTCCGACTAGCCTGTGAGATCATTCGTCGATCTGATGCCATTGATAGTATCACCCAGTCGTGGGCAATGACTCTCGTTGAGCAGACACCAGACGCGGTCCAACCGATTCTTGACTCGTTTCACAAGGCCGAAGTAGGAGCAGGTGCTTGATCAGTATTCGAAGAGATCTAACTGTAGACAGGCTATTCCTACCAATAGGCAGTCCACCATATCTGTCATAGGCGAGAATTGGCTCACCATCTTCGGCCCACCAAGCACACTTGAGCGACTTTTCAAATCAGACAAGCTCCGTACAGTCTCCAGAACTACCACAGATGCCCGTAGCGCGGTCCATACCATGCATTTACCGCAGTTAGATACTGATCGCATCTTGGGCGACTCCCCCCTTTTGGATATTCGAATAACTGCTAAGGCCAGACTGCTCTCTCCATTTACCTCTAAACCTTATGAGGCCACAACTCTGCGGGAACTACTGCAGCAAATAGTTCCTGATATCACGCAAAATGCCATCTATGTGGAGGAAACTATCTCAAGAGCTTTGGAACCCCATACACAGAAGAACCTGGCGGTTTCAATTATGGGTTATACCCAGTACCTTCCGCTCATTGAGCGAAAGCTTCACACTGGGAGCTTTGTCTACCGCATCGTTCAGCACGAATTGAGATCTGGCACTGAGCTTTTCAACACACGTGCTGGCTCCAAGTGCGTCGCTATCGTTGGATTGAGTGGTAGATTTCCCGGTGCAGGCAGTGTCGAAGAGTTCTGGAAGAACCTGTTAAATGGACAAGACTTTGTCAAAGAAGTAAGTTCATCTTCAATCTATTTACCTAGCTCCTTTATCCCAACAATATTCGCAGATCCCGAAGTCCCGATTCAACTTAGAGGAGTTTTACGATGCCAGCCACAAGAAGAAGAATTCGACCGCTGCCCGTCATGGAGCATTTCTTAACGCTCCTGGCATGTTTGATCATCGTCTTTTCAACATGTCTCCTCGAGAGGCGGCCCAAATTGACCCTCTTCAACGTTTGTTCCTTACAACAGCATACGAAGCACTAGAGTCATCAGGTTATCATCCCGATGCAACTTTGTCCACCAATCGCAACCGGACCAACACTTATTTCGGCCAGTGCTCAGACGATTGGAGGGACACTCTGCCCGGATCAGATTTGGGGACTGACATTTACTACATTCCGGGCATTTCCAGGGCCTTTGTTCCCAGTCGCTTGAATTATCATTTCAAATGGGGTGGAGCTTCTTACAATCTGGATAACGCGTGCGCATCTAGCACCACGTGTGTTGCACTAGCATGCTCTGCATTGTTGGCACGAGAATGTGACATGGCTTTAGCAGGAGGTGGATCCATCCTGCAGTCACCATACCCATTTGCCGGACTCAGCCGAGCGGGAATGCTGTCTCTCACTGGAGGCTGCAAGACATATCACGCCGAGGCTGACGGTTATTGTCGAGGAGAAGGCATTGGAGTCGTTATCCTAAAGCGGCTAGAAGATGCTGTTGCAGACAATGATAATGTTCTGGCCGTTATCCGAGGCGCGGCACGCACATACAGCAATACAGCGACGTCAATGACACATCCGTCTTCTGAGGCGCAGGAGCGACTGTATCGTCAAGTTCTGCTGCAAGCAAATATGGCCCCTAACGATGTTTCTTTTATCGAGATGCATGGCACGGGCACCCAAGCTGGTGACTTTGCGGAAATGTCTTCGGTCCTGAATACCTTCGCCATAAACCGGTCACGGGACAATCCCTTAGTCGTGGGAGCAGTTAAGGCAAATATTGGACATGGCGAGTCGGTAAGTTGACCAACCCTCGTTTACCACGGACACTCCAGTCCCTGGGTGTGCCATTTCGCTGACAGGGATCAGGCTGCTGGTATTTGCTCTCTCATCAAAACCATAATGATGCTTCGCTATCAGAAGATTCCGCCTCAGCCTGGTTTTCCTTTCCCATTAAACCCCAGATTCCCTGATCTGGCCAAAAAGAATGTTTACATTGCAAACAAAGGAATGACGCTTCGTAGGAAGAAGTCCATCGATAGCAAACTTACAATGTTTGTGAACAGCTTCGATGCTTCAGTGAGCCACTATTCCGTTCACTATCAACATTCTAGTCCTTCAAAACTGATTGGAGATTCTAATATAGGGCGGGAACACCTGTGTTGTCCTCGAAGAAGCATCTAAACAACCCGCGAAGACTCATGACCCGCGAAGCTTTCACGTCATTTCCATCTCGGGCAAGACGCAAAAGGCCATCTTCGACAACAAGAAGAGACTTTTGAGCTATCTCAAGAATCACCCAAAGACCAAATTAGCAGACCTTGCCTATACTACAACGGCGCGACGTATGCACCAGAGTCTACGTGAATGCTTTACCGGGCAATCAACAACAGAGATCTTGCAACAGATTGACGCGAGTATCAAATCGCAGAGATCGACACCGAGCACTGGAACCGGGAACATCGCCTTCGTGTTTACTGGACAAGGAAGTCAGTATGCAGGCATGGGACGAGATCTCTATGAAACGCACACCGAATTTCGATCTCTGCTGGAGAAATATGACAGCCTGGCCACCAACCAGGGCTTACCCTCGTTTCTCCGCCTAATCCGGGACAACAGTTTGGACATCACATCACAATCACCTGCAGTGGCTCAGATGGCTCTGGTTGCAATAGAAGTTGCCATGGTCAGCCTTTGGGACTCTTGGGGCATTCGACCTGACGTTGTGATCGGCCATAGCCTGGGTGAATACGCTGCCTTGTGTGTGGCGGGCGTTTTTTCTGTCAGTGACATGTTGTATCTGGTCGGCACACGTGCAGCAATGCTCGAAGACAAACTTACTGCTGGTGCATACGCAATGCTAGTCATCCGGGCAGGACCTAAAGAAGTTCAGCAGGCCCTAGTTATCAACGGTTTCAACTCCTGTCAAATCGCTTTGCAGAACTCGCCCAACATAACCGTCGTTAGTGGGTTGATGGCCGACATCGACAATTTTCGAGCGTATCTAGGTACTAGATCTTTAACAACAACCATCTTATCATTATCCTACGGTTTCCACTCTGAGCAATTGGACCCTATCTTAGACGACTTTGAGCATAGTGCCAGAGGCATTGTCTTCTCAGCACCGAGGATTCCTATTGCATCCCCCTTACTGGCAAGAGTAAGCAAGAACCCAGAGGACTTCTCGCCAAAATATCTGAAAGACCAGATGAGAAGGATGGTGAATTATACAGGTGCTCTTGAGGCCGCCAAAGCCGCTGGTTTCATATCTGAAAGCACTATCTATGTGGAAGTTGGACCGCAGCCAATTTGTTCAAGCTTCATCGCGTCGACTCTAGGCGTGACTCCGTCTAGACTCTTGGCATCGCTAAGGAAGAACGAAGACGCTTGGTCAACCCTCTCCAATTCAATTGCAGCTGCTTATACTGCAGGATTAACAGTTGACTGGCCAGGCTATCATAGGCTATTTCACCAGAGCCTGGCTCTCTTGGACCTGCCCACTTATGCATTTGATGAGAGTGATTTCTGGGTTCCATTCTCTGCTCCCGCATCTTTACCCCTTGTCCCACCAGTCATGGTTGGTCCGTCGCCATCCAGCGCAGATCTAACTGTCCCCGGGTTTCCTAATTCTTCATTGCAGCGAATCGAGAAATGGACTGTCAATACTAGCACAGTGGATGCCTCCTTTGCGTCCAGTATGTCTGAGCCAGGTCTTTCAGAGACCGTCAACGGACATATTGTGAACGGTTTTGCTCTTGTGCCCGCTTGCGTTTTCGTCGATATGGCTAAATCTGCGGCGAAATATATTCATATACGACTTAACGGCAACGACGACGTTGCATCTCATCAATTTACGCTGCAGAACCTGGAGATGGTCAAACCTGTCATCTTGGAGCCCTGTAATGCTTTGCAGGAGATCAAGATCGCGGCACATTCAAGCACAGCAGGTGTTACAACAATAGTCCAGTTTAAGACTAGGACCTCCGATGGTGAAACACCTTGCGGGCACTGTGAGGTCACAATAGGCGACAACTCGGTCGAGCGGACAGAAATGTCTCGCAACAGCTTCTTGATTCAAGCAAGAGTAGAGTCACTGTTTCAGGACTCCCGAAATGGTAAAGCTCATCAGCTGTCAAAAACGGTGGCATATCGTCTGTTTGAAAACGTTGTTAAATGCGGACCTAAATATCGTGCTTTGGATAATGTGGTCTTGGGAAGCAGTTTTCGTGATGCCACGGCTAATGTCGTTCTCAGCCAAGCCTCAAAAACGACGAACTTCCTGTGCCAGCCATATTGGATCGATGCGACCGTTCAGATATCAGGGTTGCTATTGAACTGTGGACTAGACCATCACGAGGACACGGTTTTCATCTCTAGCGGATTTGAGAGCTGGCATTTCTTCGAAGAACTTGTTGCAGGTGGCCAATATACAAGTTACGTACAGTACCAAGAGCTCAAGTCTGACTCGAGCATTGAGGGAGATGTAAGCGTCTTCTATAAAGGTCACCTGGTGTCTACTCTGCGCGGACTGCGATTCCAGAAGCTCAAACGCGCGACCTTAACAGCAATGCTTTCCCGTGCCTCCCAAGGACACATGAAAAGTGTTTCTCATGGCGTTCCCAAGGGCGAGCCTTCACGAATCGGTAAGGTCGGCCCGGCATCTGAAAGCAATCTTTCACCTGTCTATAACCAAACCTCTGCGTCAATACAATCGAAGCTTCTGGAAGCACAGTCTCAGCAAGATAATTCGAGAGACTCAATTCTGCATCACCTGAGTGAAAAGAAAGACATAGATGCTACTCGAACGTTTTTGGAAACCGTTGCCACAGAGTCAGGCTGCTCTATTGCAGAGATTAGCACCGAAACCGTATTCGCAGCTATTGGGATAGACTCCTTGATGGCCATTGCAATTGTGGCGACAATCAAACGAGAACTCGGGATAGAGCTCCCGGCGACCTTCTTCCTAGACCATGTCACGGTAGGCGACGCACTTCACGCTCTAGGACTTGCGGCTGCTTTTACACGGCCCATGGCCACTAAATCTGAAAATCCTAAGGAGGACCTGGCCAATGATGTCCAGATTAAAAAAAACAGCATGGAGATCAACTTTGCACCAGCCCAAGCTGATTCATTGGATTCGAGTACGCGAAACTCGTCCCCCCTCTCAAATGGAACAAACTCGGAGGAGGAAGACAGTAAATCATGGTCACCATGGACTGTTCTTTCCAACCCTACGGCGGTTCAATCTGTAGCTGGGAGCTTGGATGACTATTCACCTTGCAAGGTGATTCAGTTGCAGGGTTCACGAGTCAGTTCGGAACCGGGCCTATTCTTCATTGCCGACGAGACTGGCACTGTGGTTTCGTATATCCAGCTGCGACCGCTGAGCAACAGTGACGCTCCAGTGTATGGTGTTATGCCGCCTACTGGAACGGGTACAGGTCATAGTGATCTTAGCCTTGAGGCCGTGGTAAATCTCATGAGTGCAGCTATTCAAGAAAAACAGCCCGAAGGGCATTATCATCTGGGAGGATACTCAGTCGGTGGTCTGTATGCATATCATATCGCTTCACGACTCCTCCAAGCTGGTCGGCAAGTCGAGAGCTTGATCCTGTTGGACTCGCCTGTTCCCGTACCCGCTTCATCCATACACGACGTGAGTGTTGAGGATATACAGAAGTCAGGCCTCATTTACAGAAGCCAGCTTTCTGGTCGATTCATCAGTCCCCTCCCTCGAGCAGAAATTGACCATGTGCGACGTGTCATAACATCACTAATGACTTTCAACACTAGACCGTTATCAAGGGAAGCAGCGCTACCGAAAAAAATCGTCTGTGTCTATGCGAAGGATGGTCTGCCAAAGCCTTCAAAAGAAGATGTGCGGTCCGAGTTCGACGCCTGGATTGAAAATAGCTGGGGCCATCGTGCTGTTGAAGCTTGGACGAATCTGGTCGGGGGGGTAGAAAAATGTGAAATCGATGGTGATCATTGTTCTATGATGTTCTATCCAAAGGTGAGGTCAACAGCATGCAAAGGCCGAGACGCGTACGCTAATCATAACAGATTGACGACATCAGCTTGATTTTGGACCGAATTATAACGGGAAATGTGTGACGTACCTGCAATGAATGGATAGATATATTACCGTTTCTGTATCATCGAGCAACTGCGTAAGCTTACTTCGTGTCGGCGGCATTGTTATTTCTCGTCCGCGTAACGATAAGGCCACCTTTGAACTCACACAGGCGGGTTGTAACTATGACGTTTATTCGTTTCAATAGGTAGTTACGGTATTCTAAGGCAATACTCTAGCTAGCATCTTGGTCCTGTCAACAGGCTTGTGTCCTTATATCAGTAAGTCTTTCAACAATATTGCTTCTTTGCAGGCCATCTAATTATATCGTTGGGGGTTGTCGGCCGAGTCTTTGTCTGTTTGAATGGGATGCGCTTGAATTGCGAGTCAGTATCGACCGCATCTACAAATTGTTGGACACCCTGTTTGATCCGTGGTCATGTACCATCCATGGTACAGAAGGAAAGAACCGTTGACGGTGCCAGGGCCATGAACGCCCTATGCCACCAGCAGACACTTCATGCCAAGACCCCTTCTTTGGTAGGCATTCGGCCTGCAAGAGTTGAGTCTTGTACGGTCTGGGACATAGAGAATCCCATACCAATCCAAATCTCTCTCATCAGCCCTTCGTATTCCATTCCTTGGAAGTCTCTAACATCCGGCCTACCCAAGAACTTTCGACAGTCGAGCGACATTGCAGCCTGTATCGTCCAGTAGCTGCATGAGGACTTTGTTCTCCAGCGGTAACATCCCACGACCCCCGATGCGTGGCATTGATGAATCATGCGAGCACCATGAAGATGCAGACACGAGTGTTTGGGGATATTCTTCGAGACACTGCGGTTCATGTCGAGTCTGGCTGGCCACCAAGCGATCGTTTACTACGGCCAGAAGCTCATTGATCTTGGTCAGATATCTCCTAATAAGGACGATACGAACCACTCGTATCTCGTCGTTAGACATTTGATATGAGCCCAAGTTAAGAGATTCGAGATTTTCTCGATTAACGCATTCGAAATCACCAGTTGGTTCAAATCCCCCATCGCTCCCCGCGCCGTGCCTGTTGCAACTTTCCTCCAGACTGCCAAGCACGAGGCGGATGCTTAGAACAAAAACTATTAGCATATCAACCGGGGAATTCTGTTGGCACTGTATGCATCGGTCAATCTTCAGCCAGGCCTCATTCGCTTGGTGCAGGATTGTCAATGTTCGATCCAGGTGTCGGGCTGAAGCCTCTTGATGCTGAAGCTTCAAATTCTGCCTAAGTGTGATATATTGAACTGCGCAGTCGCATATTCCGAGTGGGGGTTCCAGATTACTGTTGAAGGTATCCGAGTTTGAGTTCACTGAACTGGGCCCACTGCCCACCCTTTGGTCGTCGCGGTTGTTGTTGATGAAGCTAGAACATCCACGTTCATTGTGGTCGTGGCGAGAAGCCTCCAAGTTGGGTGGTAATAACGACGCCCACTCGGGCAAGGCAGATATGATATCGGGTTCAGCTGCATTGAATTGAGCAAGGTCGTCGGGCCACGCCAAAGAGACATCAGGGCTGGAGGTAGTCTCGTTTAGCGAGCTGAAACGAGGAGTGTCACTTGAGTTGGCAGGCGTTAATAACGGTTTCGGGAGCGAATCGCTCGGACGAGTACCCTGGTTAGCATTGCTGTCGGACGAGGATCCTTGTTCAGCCAGTGTACACCTCTTCAAAGGCCTCGATGCCCGGGTCTTCCTATTCCTCACACCCCTGGGACGTCCTTGGCGGTTGGCAACACTGTAAATACAAATGCCGCCCAGCCGCTTACAGTTGTTGCACGGATTCTGCCCAGTGCATTTCACCTTGGAAACATGGCAAGTGTCGCAAGCAGATCGGACTTTGCTACCTTGTAGATAAGATGAGTTTTCCATATTGGGAAGATTCGAGATGTATCGAAATATGCACTATCCAGAGAATATCATAGAAGTACCAAAAGTTTTCAGGTAATTCCCTAACCCAAAAATGCCTCGGGTCTGGTGAACAGTAGCTTTGCATCCACCACACTGAGGGTGTGATGGGAATATAACATGTGAAAGTGGGACTGTTGAAGCTAACCCTGCTCAAAAGTTTCATAGATGATCGTGGGCTTCCTATACTTCCATTCCTCGTATACAAATATGTCTCAGGTCCCGAACAAAGCCCGTGGTATTGGCACAGTAATTTGTATTCTCCGACAGTCAGGTTGGATTTTGAAAGTCTAGAAGAACAGGGACCTCAATCAAAAAGTTACAATTTTCAAACTCAATCTGCCTGTTTAGAATATTTGAGCACTGCTGTCTATGCATCGCACACCAGATAAATACACTTCAGTCGCTTACAGCATTGGGGTGAACAACACTCTTCGCTTATTAACCTCGTCCTATTCAAGCCAAGGCTGACTTCCCATGCAAATACCAATCGGATAAGCAGGGAACAGGTGCGGATCACAGGATTATGCAAACACGTGGCATAGTGTAAAACCTTAGCAGCCAAAGAACCACACCGCCCACCCTGATAACAAAGTAGGCTTTCGGTACATGTATCATTTTGATTCGATTCGTTGCGCCATAAGTCTAGCTTATAAAAGGATAGCGATGATACCGCAATAACGCTGCTATATGATTACGAAACGAACCTCGAACGTACTAGGAGCGAACAGGAGCCGGATCCCCGAGGCACTACCACCCCTAGTGTAGAGCAACGGGTATATAGAGGGCTTGTCAGCATCCAGAACGCCAGTGGTGGGGGGGAACCCTGTAGATTGAAAAAGAGAGGGAATCTTGCCTAATCTAGGCATGATTCGGCATTCTGATATAGATATGTTTGTCAGTGGATAAACATCTGTGACAGGGCTATAGGAGGGCAAATCCCTTTGGGCTCCTCATAGCTTCAAAGCAAATTGACTCAATACTGTTGGATTCCCTCACTGCAGCTGTACCCCTAGCGCCCCCAGCTCGCACTCAAGAAGAATTCGCACCGACGTCGAAGATTTGCATCACTCCTGCCCCCTAGCGCGTTGATGTACGGATACCGTTACAGGCAAACCTTCCTGTTGGAAAATTGTCAATGGGAACAAGTCTTACAAGGGTCAAATTGCTTTCTCTGATTGTCCACGTTGAGTATATATAGTTAAATGCGGCGGGCTATTGTGCAAGCGCTTGATATCGGCACGGCCGTCGATATTTGCCTCATAATCTAGGGTATATGGGCAGCTGACGTTCGATCAAAGCTGATATGGCGGTCTCGTAGCTGCGGTTGACGTTCGGCTCGGTTGTTAGTCTATCGTCGACGCCGATGACAGTGCGGATAGTAAGGGGCAGAGCAGAGCTAGTAATAAGTCTCGGTGCGTTTGCACTTTGTGCCTGGTTTAGCTTGTTTGTGGCGTTTACCTAGTTTGTGGGAATGAGCGGAATGATCTAATACATCATGGAATTTGGTCGTCGATTAGGTCGATTTCATCGTCGACTTGGGAGTGTGATCGAGGAATACTTGGCCACCCTCTCCCTGGTATTTTGCACAGCGGGTCCCCGGAACCAAGCTTAAATTTGTATTTGTCCACGTATCTTTGCCAGACAAACCTTGTCTTAGCGCCCAGGACCCACTGTTGGAAAAGACCAGGTCCCGACCAAGTACAAGGGGTGTGCAGGCTGCCAGCCTGCACACCCCTTGTACACGTAGAAGAGAGGGGTCTTAACATTCAGGGTCGGCCCGATTCCAACACTTACTTCCTCTTTACCTTTCGGCACTTTGTCATTAAACCAGTGATCACGTGATAGCACGAGCTACCTAAGTGTGACTCTTGAACTGTCCTCCGACCTTGACAAACATGCCAAGCTCGCTGATGCATAAATAGCTGCACTTGCAATATATGTTATCTCGCTTCCGCTATTGTTACCTAAGCTCTTCTCCTCTTCCTGTATCATAAGATGTATATATGATCAATATATTGCTGTTTCCTGATCAGCCACTGCTGTATATTTGCTGTTGATCCATCAGGCGCGGCCCCCAAACAGGTCAGGTTCGTAGCACGTACCAACTGTAGGACCAAGTTCCACAGAGTCCCTGGGGGCTGCCCAGAGGCCTAAAAAGACTGAGAAAGGACTCCCAAATCCTGGGTGCCTTTCTTGGAACTTTAATATTTATGCTTATAACTGGCATCCCATTACATCAGCCATTACGAGCAGAATCTGGTTTAGATAGATTTTAGATTTTGGAAGCATCAGGAACAGCCAAACTAAGTGAGAAGGAGGTAGGAGGTGGGGAGCAGAGGAAGAATGTGGGTCCCCAGAAATAAGGCCCAGGGTATCGGTTTTCTGCCACCTTCCCACTGGTAGGCAGAGTATTTCAGTAATTAATTCGGGAACATTCAGGGAGCGACCGGCTCTGTGCCAAGAGTTCGGCTCTTGTTAGGGGGTACGCTCCGCTAGTTAGTTAATTAGTTTGATTAATTAATTCGACATAATAGGGTTAGGTCGGAATCCCGAAGGAGAAGCGTTGCCGACAACATAGCTGCTTGTAGTACAATGAGTCGAAAGATATTATGTGAATGATCAACGGGTGAGATAGTTAGACTAACACTCGGGTCGGTCATTACCTCGCGCTCTGTGCATGTGAGGCACTGTCTTGAGGTGGTATGTCAGGTCGGCGTGCTGTGTGTGAACTGCGATCCCGCTCCAGTCTCATTCAATTTGATGCGCCCTCGAGGCCCCCCAGAGTCTGTTCAATTAGGGGGCGATGGATTTCGTCTGGAGGGAACGCCCAGCGCGAGACGCACCGAAGCCTGCTAGGTGAGGGCAAGGCTACAAGCGATGGACTGGATGCGACAGAAATCACGGGCGGCAGACGCGTCACAATCTCAGGTCTTGTTCGAAGTGTCCGGAAGCAGAAGAACGTGGCATTCGCGCACATCCAGGACGGGACGACGTACCAGCCCATACAGGCCATTCTCGACCCTCAGCTGGCGGCCAACATTACCAACGGGGCATATGTCGAGCTTAGCGGCCGCTGGGAACGGTCCAAGGGCAAGGGCCAGGCGTACGAGCTTCAAGTGGAGCAGATCACCAATATTGGCGAGTCCAATGCCGACGAGAACCCGATCCAGAAGCAGTCAATGACGGCCGACTACCTCAGAACTGTGCCACACATGCGCATGCGAACGCCCTTTCAGTCGCTCCTGGCTCGCGTGCGTAGCCGTCTTGTCCGCGGCGCTGCAGATTACTTTGATGGCCTCAACCCGCCTGCCATCCAAGTGCATCCTCCTCTCATCACATCCTCGGACTGCGAAGGCGCCGGCGAGGTGTTCACTGTGTCACCCCAGAGCTCCAACGGTCGACCTGAGAGTGATGGATCTTCTTCTTCCGCAAAGGGCACGGCCAAGCCGAAGCAATTCTTCCGCGAGCCAAAGTACCTGACGGTCTCGTCGCAGCTCCACCTCGAGGCCTGGTCAGCCGAGCTGGGCAACGTGTGGACGCTGTCGCCCACTTTCCGCGCAGAAGAAAGCGACACCTCTCGCCACCTGGCCGAGTTCTACATGCTCGAGGCCGAGTTCCGCGGCACAGACACGCTGGCATCAGTCACCAATATCGCAGAGGAGCTGATCAAATCACTCACTCTCGATCTGGCCGATCATGCCACGGGCGCCGAGCTTCTTTCCCTATATGCAGACCGCAAACACCGCGCCGGCGATGCTGAGTCTCCCGACTTGGCAGACCGCTGGTCACGGCTGACTAAGCATACCTTCCTCCAAGTAAACTACACCGATGCTGTACAGGAGCTGTCTCAGGCCGGGGCCGCCGTCACCCCACCAACCTGGCGCGGCGGGCTCGCCCTCGAACACGAGCGCTGGCTGGTTGACAACCTCGGCAGCGGCCGCCCCATCATCGTGACCGATTACCCCAAGGCCCAGAAGCCATTCTACATGCTGCCATCGTGCCCTGATGCTGGCAAGGAAACAGAGACAGGTACAGAAACAGAAACAGTTGCATGCTTTGACATCCTCCTCCCGCACGGCTATGCCGAAGTCTGTGGCGGCTCGCTGCGTGAACACCGCCTGCAACACCTCGTCGACGCGATGCGCGAGAAGCAACTTTTGAACAACAACAACAACACCACCACCACCACCACCACCACCACCACCACCACCACCACTACCACTACCACTGCCACTGCCACTGCCACTGCCACTGCCACCACAACGTCGTCGTCGTCACTGCCGCCAGAGGAACAAATCTCATCGCCCTCGTATCCGTACCTGCAACCGGGTGAAAGCCTGGGTAGTCTGCAGTGGTACGCCGACTTGCGGCGGTTTGGGAGCAGTCCGCATGGCGGTTTCGGGCTCGGCTTTGATCGGCTGTTGGCCTATCTGTCGGGCGCGCCGAGTGTGAGAGATGTAGTTGGCTTTCCAAGATATTGGGGGCGAGCGGATTGCTAGTTGGGAATGGGTTTTATTTTTGCGTACCATCACTGGAACTGGAACTGGAACCTTTGTCTAAGAAATGTAAAAACTGATAGATGTTTCTTGCATATTTACCCCCCTTACGGCTGGATAAATGCTCAACGCAATCCAATGCTCTCTCCTCATGGGCCCTTTTTCTCAGGATTAGGAGTAGTAATAATCTGACTTGCAGCTTTTGTGTCCGAACCGCTTCCGCTTCCGCTGGTGACGGTCGGTTTCTGATCAGCCACCTTCTCAGCCGCCTTCGAATCGACGGCAACATCCAACACCTCTCCCGCCGGCGCACTGGCAATTTCATTTACCTGTTCGCTGGTCAAGACGTCAGCCACCCGGGCAGCTCGACTCTGCACCAGCACTGTAGCCGGCCCGTCAAAGCGCAGAAAGAGTCTGTCGCCCCAGATTGTGCGTCGAGACCACGTCTGGATGCGCAGCAGCACGTTGCGTACGAACTTGTATGTCCCACTGTCCTGGAGCGCGAGCACGAAGCGCGACGAGGGGAACCAGTTGCCCAGCTGCAGAGGGATCTGGAAGCGCAGAGTGGACGATTTAAAGCGGAAGGCCGCAGGCTTTGGCGACGGCGAGGATGAGGTGTAGGCCAGCACATTCGAAGGGTGCGCAACCCATGATTCACCGCGGGCCAGCGAGACGCTGTAGATCTGGCCGTGTCCTGATAGGCAAACGAGCCCGCGGCCCGTGAGCACCGTGTTGCCCCACGTGCTGGGCGTGAGCGAAGGATTCAGTTTGGCAGTCACGCTCAGAGATGAGCCCGTCCAGGCCAGTAAGGCAGAGCGCTGCAGGAGCGTCCAGTCGGTGGTGCCGTCGAGGTTGAGGACGCTGAAGGTCGTGTGCTTGGACGGCGTCGAGATCAGCGCGCTGTAAGCGGTCGGCGAGGTGATGCGTTGGTAGAGGAAGGGGATGCCCAGTGCGAGGCGGCTGAGTGGCGACAGAATGCGGAGCGTGGAGACGACGTCGTCGGGCGTCGACGACGGGGCCGATGACAGGCCGACCAGAGTGCCGCGGCGGGTGAAGAGGTGCTGGCTGGGCGAGATGGTGGCCGACAGGAGCGAATAGGGAGCTCCCAGGGTTTCAAACGAGGCGTCTGTCGTGAATTAGGAAAGAACGAAAGGGGGGCGGAGCGATGGAAAGGAAACAAGGGATCGGGAAGGAACAAGAACAGGAACGAAAGGAGGATGGAGCGATGGAAACAAGACATCGGGAAGGAACAAGAACAGGAACGAAGGGGGGGGGGGACGGGGCAATGGAAAGAAGAGATCGTGAAGGAAGAAGAACACGAACGCACCTGGCGATGAGGTCGACGTCGACGGCCCAATCACCTCGACTTTGGCTGTGTCGGTTGACGGCGTCGCCTGCACGGTGATGTATCGATACCCTCCCACGCGCCTTCCCGCGAGGAAATGGGCGGGGAAGGCCCATTGCCGGGGCGTATTGGTCAGTCGGTAAAGACTGCGGGACGAGACCAGCGGCATGATGGGCCGGCTAAATGGTACACACCCGCTGGCTGAAGAGATGGAGGATCTAGATAGAGGAGGACCGAATCCGTGCTCGCCGGGAGCTTCGCTGAGCTCACGCGGGAAAAAGCGTGTGCAAGGCTGGGCGATGGTGCACCAACACGCGCCAATTGGCTGCCGCGCGAGGACAAGGCTGGCCGGATGCCCCGAGTACCGAGCCCCCGAACACGGAGCCCGACCACCGAGCATGAGCACGACATTGCTTATTGCCTGAGTCGGCAGGCACCGGGAGAGCGTTTCGAGAGAGACGTGTGTTGAACATGCTAGTGGGCGACACGCCAACGAGTCGCGATGTTGCTTCGGCGTCTTCTTCTCTGCGGCTGTGCACGCTCAGTCAGCCATAATGTGTCTATCAGAGGCACCAGGCAGCTGGATGTAGGACAATATGGCCTACAGAAACGCGCTTTGAGGGCGTTTTCTCAACGTCAATTCCTATTTCAGCAGCAGCAGCAGCAGCAGCGCCAGTCATCATCAAGGTCGACTGGACCAGAAGTAGTCACGCACGCCCAGCCAAAGACAGAAGTTGCCCAAAGCAAAAAATCAACTCCTGCCCGCTCGCCACCGGCCACTCAGGGTGGCCGCAACTCGGACCAAGTGGTGTCTACTCAGCAGCAGCGAAAGGCTGATTGGGCCATCCTGAAGGAAATGGTGCAGTATCTCTGGCCCAAGGACGATGTGGGATCGAAGCTCAGAGTGACAACTGCTGTTGGTCTACTAGTGGGGGCTAAGGTGCTCAATGTGGAAGTTCCATTCTACTTCAAGAGCATTGTTGATGCCATGAACATTGATTTTGTCGCCGTCGGAGGCACCGCCTGGACTGTTGCTGGGTCCATGATCGTGGCATACGGTCTGACGCGCATCGGAGCCACCGTTTTCCAGGAGCTGCGGAACGCCGTCTTTGTCAGCGTGGCACAGAAATCCATCAGGAACGTGGCCAGGAATGTGTTCGCGCATCTGCTCAAGCTGGATCTGAACTTCCATCTCTCGCGTCAGACTGGAGGAATGACCCGCGCGCTCGATCGTGGCACCAAGGGCATCAGCTTTTTGCTGACCTCGATGCTCTTTCACATCTTCCCCACCGTGCTGGAGATCTCCATGGTCTGCGGCATCCTGACCTATCAGTATGGCGCCCAATTCGCTGCAGTCACCGCGGCCACAATGGCAGCTTACGCCGCCTTCACCATCACAACCACCTCGTGGAGAACAAAGTTCCGCAAACAGGCCAACGCTGCTGACAACGAGGGTGCCACAGTCGCGGTCGACACGCTGATCAACTACGAAGCGGTCAAGTACTTCAACAATGAGAACTTCGAGATCGGTAGATACGACAAGGCGCTGAAGAAGTACGAGGATGCTTCGATTAAAGTCGCAACCTCGCTGGCATTTCTCAACTGTGGCCAGAACATCATCTTCTCAAGTGCTCTGGCGACCATGATGTACATGGCTGCTAACGGAGTGGCTGCTGGAACTCTGACCGTGGGCGACCTTGTTATGGTCAATCAGCTCGTCTTCCAGCTGTCCGTGCCTCTTAACTTTCTTGGATCTGCCTATCGCGAGATGAGGCAGTCGCTGTTGGACATGGAGACCCTGTTCGAACTGCAAAAGGTCAACGTCATGGTCAAAGATGTCACCAACCCACGGCCGCTGTCTCTCACGCGTGGTGGCGAGATCAGGTTCGAGAATGTCAATTTTGGCTATCTGACCGAACGGCCCATTTTGAGGAATCTCAGCCTCACCATTCCAGCGGGCAAGAAGGTTGCCATCGTTGGTCCTAGCGGATGTGGAAAATCAACCATCTTGAGATTGCTCTTCCGCTTCTACGATGTCAACAGTGGCACCATAACCATCGACGGCCAGGACATTCGCCAACTCAGTTTGGACAGCCTGCGCAGATCGATCGGCGTGGTGCCGCAAGATACACCACTCTTCAACAACACGATTGAGCATAACATCAGATACGGCCGCATTGACGCCAGCTTCGAGCAAGTCAAGCGCGCCGCTGAGCGGGCCAGAATAGCCGACTTAATCGACCATCTGCCCAAAGGATGGAACACGATGGTGGGAGAGCGTGGCATGATGATCTCGGGCGGAGAGAAGCAGAGGTTGGCCGTTGCCCGCCTGTTGCTCAAAGACCCGCCCTTGCTCTTCTTCGATGAAGCCACGTCGGCCTTGGACACGTATACGGAGCAGACGCTCCTGCAGAACATCAACAGCATCCTCAAAGAGAAGGGTCGCACAAGCGTCTTCGTGGCCCACAGGCTGCGCACTATCTACGACGCCGACATCATCTTCGTGCTGAAGGAAGGCCAAGTCGTCGAGCAGGGCACACATGCCGATCTGGTCGCCATTGACAATGGAGTCTATGCCCATTTATGGGCTACTCAGGAGGTCACGCTCGGCCAAGACGAGGCACTCGAGCTCAAGCAGAACAATTCAGACACCGACCCGCCAAGGTGATCTGCAAATGTGACCTGCCAAATTGACACTTTGAGCTGCCTCGGGCCCATCCATCTCTCATTCCAGTCCGACGCGCGCTGCAACATCTGCCCTGCACAGTGCTCATTCAGTGCTCACTGTGTGAGGTCAAGATCCAGCCTGTCCAGCTCCCCTCCAATCAAGATCTCGGATCCCGATAAGGTTTGAGCCCCTGCACGCCCGTGAAATTGGGATTTGAGAGTGCTGCATTCCCTCAACATTGAGTCCGGTGAAGCAGAAAACTATGAAAGTAGTTCTGCCGATCGTTCTGAGGAACTCAAGATGAAGTTTTGCCAGGAGACGACGATAGCAAGCGAAAGAAAAAAACGTGTCGCCCAGACAGCCGTCACTGCAACTTTTTTCCTCCCTCCGGCACTGACAGCCCGCTTCCAGAAGCCTATCTTGAACAAGTCAACAAAGGGGGTCTCCACGTGGAAAATGTCCCCCACTAGTGGCACCAGCGAACAGCAAATGGCCAATAGCTCATGCAAGGGCGACTTGCATTTGGGCGTAGCGCGGCCACACTCACAATCCCCACTGGCCATGGCGTAACATTGCACCCCGGTTACTCTGACAGGAACGCTACGTAGTTTTCCGCCCGCCCCGTACCCTAGACCAGCATTTTAGCCATCCCGAATAACTGAATGATTAAAGAAAATATTAAATTTTGCATTGACTCACCCACTGTTTCGCATCTCGTAGCCCGTCGCCCATCCCTTCTGCACTGCCTCTGTGATGACGGCGAGAGAGGCCGCATCAGTTCACGCTCCTCGGCGGGATCCATCTTTCGCACACCCGACGCTACTGCATGCCATTCGTTACATCGAGTCGGGTGTCGCACACCAATTAGCGGCACCCCACTCCCGCATCCCTTGAATACCCACCCTATCTCCACCCCAAATGGAACAAAGCTTTCATTTGAAACCTGCCAAAAAGGCAGGACTTTTGGTGGTCCTTGCCCATTCTCCATTCCTTAACTTACTGCACATTCCATTCTTCCTTGTGACAACTTCGACTTCCAGTTAGAACGCCCCGGTTATAGACAGATGGACACGCAGACAGCACGGAGGACTGTAAATTAGTTATACTGAGTCACCCGGACAGCCACCACACCAGATGCAAAACTCCCCCCACTCCATCTAGCCCATCTAGCGAGGCCCCCCAAGCCCAGGCCGCGAAGCGAGACCGCTTGGTGTTCTGATTAAACCAGCCCAGTCTAGACTCAGTCGTTTGCTCTCTTTCTCCCCCTTGACAGCCACTGCACTACACCCTCTCGCTCATCCAGCACACCTCTACCACTACCTTCTTCGAATCTGTCAGCAGCAGCAGTATCAGCAGCAGCAGCAGCATCAGCACCCACACTCTATCGTCCAAAGTCTTGAATCCGAAGCAACCCAGAACCAAGACATCTTTTGCCCTTATCAAGGCTAATATCCCCCCCCCAAGGGACCCCACTTATCTCCCTCACCCCTCTCTTCCTTTTCTCTTTCCTCATCTCATTATCGGCCGACACCGCCACCACCATCTATCAGATCAACTTTTTCAAAGACCATGGGCTTCCTCGACAAAGTACAAGCAAAACTTGAACTGTATCGTCTGGAGCAGAAATACGCCAAGCGAAAGAAGCGTCACACCATGACCATGGCCGCCAGCTATGTCGACGGCGAATACATCTACCGGGGTAACAACAGCCCGAGTAGTAGTAATACAGTGTCGTCGCCATCGTCGCCATCGTCGTCTTGGCCTGGAAGCGGCGGCGATAGTAATAAGAGGAGAAGCGTAATGTGGACGACGATAACGACGACAACGACGACAACTACGACGACGACAACGAGGCCGCCGCCGCCTAAGTTTTGAAGATTATGATGACCCTCCCAATACGATACCTACTTGCCTACCAACCCGCCTGCCGACCTTCCTACCAATCCACCTTACGACCGTGAACCAGACTTCCGCTGCTACCGCTCTTAATACTTATGGACGGGTAATAAAGCACATTTCTCATTTCTCAGAGAAAGAAAAAGCATGAAAGAGAACTCGAATGGTTTTGCCTTTTTGGGCCTCTGGGAAAGGGGAAAGAGAGACAGAGAGGGGCAACCAACCCTTGTGTTTTTTTTTTACACTGGACTGTATTCTATTTCGGGCTTTCCTTATCATCCTCATCATCCTCATCCACTTTGATACAGTACTTGCTTCATTTTGGCGAGGCGTCAGGCGTTTTATCACCACCAACACCATCAATCCATTCAACAATCCTACTGTTTACAATATTTAGTTACCTTAAGTTCACGACATTTCATACTTTGTTCATTCATCCAAGGAATAGGATTTTCAAGAAAGGATACCGTAGCTAGTACTTTCTCCTACTGCCATTACTAGCTCCTTAACCCTTTACAAAGGCTGGCGTTACTCCGGCCGCAACCCATACCCGACTTGTTTCTCTATTCAATATTCAGTATTCAATAGTCAAGGCTTCCTCCTTCATACTATTCTTGCAATCAATCAATCCATACTCCTTTTCTGTTTTTCATGCTCCCCTTGTCCCGACTTTCTTTCCTTACTTTCCAAAAGTTATGGATAACTCTTTGAGGATATCTCTTCGAGGATAATAACTCTTCGAGGATAATAACCCTTTGAGGATAACTCTTTGAGCATGGCTACTTCTTCCCACCACCGGCAGCTGCATCTTTCTTGTCTCTATCCTTGCTGCTGTCCTTGTCCTTCTCCCTGTCCTTGCCCTCGCGACTATTGCCTCGACCAATCATCTTGCCCAGATTGGTCGTTAGAGAATTCTTGCTCTTGTGGCTCTTGTCTGCAAGCCCGCTGCTCGGAGTCGACATTCCGCCAGAGCCAGCACCCGCTCCCGGACCAGCACCGGTCACTCTCACCGGTATCCCACCGCCAAGGGTGGAATTCTGCTTCGCGAAACCGGATCCTGCCCTGCCCTGCGCGAGTCCTGAGCCTTGACCCTGACCATGTCCGCCTGCCACACCCCCATCATTCAACCCAAGGGCGTTTCGTCCTTGCCCGCTACCGTACGCTCTTCTACCTGAAGCACCATCATACTCCAGCAGGCCTCTTGACGTACCACTGCCGCCAAGATCAATGTCAAAGTCATCGGCCCCATTGGTACCGCCGCCGCGCAGGGCGCGTTCATGGCGCCGTCGTGCCTTCTCCTGCGTTGCGCGGAACTTCTCCAGGAGTTCGGGCCATTTGACGTCAGAGCCGGCAGCGGCGCCGGACCCAATGTCGCGGTTGCCGCGCCCAAGACGCCCAGGGACGGTGGGGTTGGAGGTCGAGGGCAGATTGGCGCTGGCCATGCCTGTGACGACACTGGTTAGGCGCAAGGGACGGGGTTAGCTGGTGATGCTGGCGAAAACGAGAGAGATGGACAGGAAAATAACGTAAGACAATACATACGACGATCTCGGGCCGCCAGAGGCACTGGTAGGAAGAGCTGCGGGCGTATGCAGCAGTCCTATGGCTGACACGCTGTTGAGCCGGTTTTTTAGCGCGGCAAAGGCAGACGACTGCGGGAGAAGCATCAGCAATCCGTACAGGCATTTGTACAGGAAGGGATAGCGGTCTGGCTCGAGGAGTTGGAGGCGGAGGTCTGTAAGAGATTCGTGTTAGAGATGTTAGCTAATAGGTGTGGAGCAAGAGCAACTTGCAAGTAAAGACAGGACTCTCAAGTAGCTGCACAAGCTTGTCGATTTGAATCAGCATGTTGACCGTCATTTCCAGGTCAGCGAAAATTTGCAGCAGGCTGTACGCCTGTTCGTATGCTTGAGCAAGGAGGCATAGAGAGAAGGTGGCGACGGCATTGTGGCACCACGCGCGAAACAGTGCTACAAAGAACATCTGGCCGTCTCTGCTTTCGAGGTTGCGGAGGCGTTTGCGCAGCTCCGACAGTTCAGGCGCGGTGATGAGGTTGTTGTTGAGGTTCTGCACCATGATGCTGGCGAATTCAATGTCCTCGTCCTTTTCAAGGCAATCTGCGAGTGTGCGGTAGATGCGTTCTGGTTGGAGGTTGATGCACAACTGCCGGATGATGAGGTTGCCTCTAATTTCCAGCAGCCTCCGGTCTGTTGAGAATAACTGTAAGAGGGCGATCATGAAAGACGTGAAATAGTCGTCCTCGCTGTTCTTGGAGATCTGGGACAGCAGTTGCAGGTCTCGAGTGACGACGGCCTCGGCTGGATCAGACAGCGTCTTAAGCAGTGCCGGGAAGGTTCCGTCATTGAATGCCAACACTTTCTTGGGTGTCTTTCGGTGCAGCATTATCAGCCAGCTGAGAGCTGCTGCCCGCGTCTCCTCATGCTCATTCAGGAATTGAAGGGTCAGCGCGTTGACGGCAGCCGCGTAGTCGAGATCAGTAACTGGTTGCAGCGATATCACAACACTCGACCGATCATCAACAGAATCTTGCTGTGGCACCTGGAGGCTCTCCGCCGAGATTGCAGCTTGTTCCGGCAAGGTCTTCTGTGATGCGTCTTGCGACGATCCTCTTGCCGGCGTGGATGAAGGTGGAAGTGCTGAGCGATCAGCATCCTCGCTGTCGTTCTGAAGAGAAACAATGTAATCCATCAGAGAGCGATTCACTCGCGCAGCCGTCGTCCGCACCTGTTCCGATTGCGCAGACAGTGCAGGAAGAACTTGAGACAGGAGGCGGGGAACAAACTGCAGAATGTCCTCCGGGCTCACTTCAAAGAAGCTGTCAATCCATCTCAACGCCACTATGCCTATCTCTTCCTCCTTCTGCTTTGACAGACTTTCAAGCCTGAAAGTGGGCGAGGGATCCTTTGTGGACGAGACATCGACAAACTTCAACAAGATGTCCAGGATCTTGGCATGGTCGACTTGAACGTCCTGCCCTGGTATCCAGCCGCCATCTGCATCGTTTACATCGTCGTCCGCCGTGCCGATATCAGAATCCTCTATTGCATTGTCGCTAGATGCCGTATCCACAGCAGTCGCGCTACCTGCAGCGCTTTCTGCCTGCCTTGAGCGAATTGCCTTGCTCCTGCTGCGGCTCTCTGCAATGCCTCGCTTGATCTTAGCGATCTTCTTAATCTCATTCAAGAATCGTTCAAGGAGCCCTTGTGTGGCAACGACGACATCCCTGCTAGGATCGCCCAAAAATTTGAATAGTCCTCCGAGAAATGTGGGCAAGTAATACACAAGCTCAAGATCTGGAATGGTGTCCAGGAGGGTCAACCAGGAGACCAAGAAAGTCCTCGTGAACGGATTGATAACATAGATGCGCTCCTCGAGAAGCGGGATAAACTTGGCAAGAGAGAAGGCCGTGGGTAGTTCGGCGCTCAACTCCTCCGACAGACTCTCCTTCTCGGCCCTTTCGTCGAAAACCAGAATCGAAACGTACGATGCGGCGGACTCGGCTACAATATCCTTGACGAGACGATCCAGCAGCTCAGCGCCATTCTTGACTGAGAGCTCCGAGTCTGCTGCGAGCTGGGTGAGGCACGTGAGCGAGTGGACTCTCGGCGGCGGCAGATGGGGGCACACAAAGACACGCTTACCTTGCACAAGGCATCAAAGATGTCATTGAAGAAGAGTAAAATTTCGCCCTTGGCAACTTTGGCGATGTTGTACATAGCCTCACAGGCATAGTATCGCACGCGAGCATCTTGGTCAGTAAAGCACGCGAGTACAGGAGGCACAATTTCTGATAGATAGCGGGGGACGCCATCCTGCGAATGGTCAGGACAAACTGACTGAGGAGAGAGAGAGCAAACAGACAGACTGACCGATCCTAAGGCTATCGAAACAGCAGCGAGGCCAATAAGGCCTCCATTCCTCGTGTGGGGGTGGTAGACTGTGTAGGCAAAGTCCTGGCAGAGTTGATCTACGATCTTTGAGATCTTGTCGTGGTCTTTGCTGGCGCTTGCCTCGCGGATCACACGTTCGAGCCTGTGCCAGAGTCAGACGTCAAGGCGAGGATAGCGACAGCAACAATCTCGTCGGCGCTTACTCGAGAGCACCTTGCTTTCGCTTGTCGTAGAGCTTGTCAGCTAGAAGACGTTGGACCGACTGGTCCATGATTGGCTAGTGAGGTGGCAATGCGACAGCCTGCAGATCTCATTGTTTTCCAACACGAGACAGTGAACACCCCCCCAAGATCGGAATGTTTGAACGAGTCTCCGAATCAGGCGGAGGCGTAGATTAACTGGCGCCCCGGCCGGAAGCGGGAGCAGGGTTCGCGGTTCTGTGCGATGATTGGCTCGGTTGGCTCTCTCCACTGGGCCAGCGTGGGGCATAAACTCGAAGTCTCGATCTTTCTCTACCATGGATCGCCATGTATTCGGCAGTCACTACCAGTTACTAGTGGCTTATGTACTGAAACACGGCACTCACCACCCCCTCACCAGCCTCCTGCCTCAACAGCAAATCTTGGATCTTACTTAACTGCCCGGTGCCGTCTCCCCGATTGACGAAATGATTCCAGCTGCTGGTGTCACCATAGAGCATTGCAGGCGCTTTGACTGCCTGAGTGCCATCGGGGTTGCAGCGCTTGCACTTGAACGTATCATGGGTGTCACTTTTGGTATCTGGCTTGAACTGGAAGAGCTCTCTGAGTGATTCGAGAGTGAAGTGCCGCTCGACCTCTTCGTTTGAGTCCACGACGGTGGACGAGAGTGCCTGCTTGTGAGATTGTCGTTGGAAGATCTTCTCTTCGATAGTGCCAGTCCCCATGAAGCGGTAGACGAAGCAGTCTTTCTTCTGCCCGTCACGCCAGACACGCGCCAGTGCTTGCTGGTCAGCGGCCGGATTCCAGTCGGGGTCAAAGAGGATGAGCCTGTTGGCGCCGATGAGATTGATGCCACAGCCTCCTGCCTTGCTGGAGAGGAGGAACACAAATTCGTCGCCCTGGGGATCGTTGAACTTGTCGACCAGCTTCTGGCGCTTATTCACGTTCATTGTGCCGTCTAGGCGCAGACAACCATAGCGGCGCACGCGGCAGAGACTCTCCAGCACGTCGAGAGTCTGGGTGTAGTTGCTGATGAGGACAATCTTGTCATTAGTGTCTTGTCGGATACGAGCAAGCATGCGCTCGAGAACCATGAATTTGCCAGACCACCAGCTCTTGACATCACGGTCGCGGCCGCGGCCGCTCTTGGGCACGTAGTCGTCTGGCCAGCAGTTCTCACTCCCCGGGAGGTCGGTCTCGAGGTCGAGCAGGTCGGGGTGATTGCACAGCTTCTTGAGGATGCCGATGGCTTTGAGGGGCTGACTGCCCTTGCCTTTGAGCAGACTCTTGATATCTGGCGATCGGATGAAGTGGTTGTAGAGGTCCAACTGGAAGGGAGCAAGATTGCAGAACACCACATGCTCATATTTGATGGGCAGATATTTCGACAAGATATCGTTGGTCCGGCGGATGATAAACTTGTTGACGGTCTCGCCAAGCTCCTTGGTGGCGGTCTCGCCCTTCTCTCTGTCCTGGTCGGAGCCGGCAGCGTCTCTCCCTCGCAGGATTGGAAGCTCAAACCTTTTCCTGAAATCAGCTCTGGTGCCCAAGTAGCCGGGATTGGCGAAGTCGAGGAGAGCAAAGTACTCGGTCAAGTCGTTTTGGATGGGCGTGCCTGACAGAATAACCCGGCGCTCCACATTGAGACCCGTCAGTGCCAGGTAAGTATTACTGTCGGCATTCTTCAGGCGGTGACCTTCGTCGCACAGCAACAAGCCGATCTTAACGTCTTTGAGCTCGTCGATGTTCAGTCTCAGTGATTCGTACGACACAATCAGCACAGGCCTCGTCACCTGGCGGCCTGAGACGATGGCCCACTGTTTCAACTGAGATGTCAACTCCTCCTTGGTAGCCTTACCATCGACGGCGAATGGATTAATGGCGTTCGGTCCCAGCCACTTGACCAACTCGTTCGCCCAGTTCTTGACCAGACTGGCTGGACAGGCGATCACGCACTTCTGAATGGTGCCCTTGCCCGCCATCGGACTCTGCTTCAGCAGGGTCCACATGAGAGTAATGCATTGCAGTGTCTTTCCCAAGCCCATCTCATCGGCCATGATGCAGCCCTTTGCCCTCTCCTGGATCATGCCGGTGGTACATCTGTACAAGAACTTGACACCTTCAACCTGATGCGGCCGCAGCACTTTCGCCAGCATAGGATCAATCACTACGGGGACTTTGGGCCTCTCGCCCTCAACATCCTTCTTGATGCCGAGTATCTCTGCAAGACTCTTGTGCATCAACGGTTCGTCCAGTTTCTTCTTTGCAGCTTCGGCCACATCTATCTTCGTCTTGGCTTGTTCCTCCAAAGCCGCTGGATCTATGGCCTCCTCACTGATTGTGGGATCGTAGAGCACAATGGCAAATTCGCCGCTGGGGTCGTGCAAGGGCTTGTTGATGAATGGAAGGCCTCTTCTCATGCCTAGACCCGGGGCTGGTCGCGCCGGGTCGTATGCGTTCTTGTTCACCAACGGAATGGTGAATGCCTGGCGGAAAACAGTGTCTTTGTCCTTGGCCTTGAACACAGGAAACTTGTCCTTGAGTCTGACACTGTCGCCGTCGATGCTGAACCCTCCTGACGTATCCTCAGTCAGTGCCAACGCACCCTCCGAGTAGTTGACCTTCCGCCGCTTTCGGGGTGGCTCGCCTATGGCTTTGCTTCGTGCATTGGCGGAGCCGGGGCATTTGAAAGGCTTGACTAGCCGGTCAAGTGCCGCAGGTGAGCTGATACTCAGTCGGGAAGATTTGGCCGGGGGGATATTCTCTTTGTCTGCGGCATTGGCCACCACTCTCGTCCGTATCCTGCCATCGGTCAGTGGACAGAGTCATGGAACATCGATATCGCCCTCACATTTTAGCAGATGCTAGAAGCCCACCAAGAGCCACCGAAGCTTGACGCAGATGCTGGTAGATCGGCACACGAAGGCGACGCGTTGTATCACGACGCGTTTCGCACGTGACCTTGGTTCCTAACCAATCAGATCAATTCCTTACTCGCTCTTTCACCTGCCTAATTCGGAAACTCATTTGCCCTTGCACAATTTCGCACCATTCTTCTCGTCGCCGCCAAAACGGCAAGCCAGCAATCTGAACGCCAGCTGCGATATACGACGCCTCATCATCAACTTGACGTCTACCGGCTGCCAGCGACGAGATCTGTGGCCCGTGGTAACTCAATTCATAGGTATTGCCACCTATCACGGTGTGCCACGTGACATGTATAGATATAACAAGCTACAAGATGTACCCCAGGAATTGGGAGTACTCTTAGTCTTTTTGGGCGACCCCCAAGGGCTCGTGGAGCTTGGTCATGACACCACCCTGTCTTACGAGCTCGTTGATATCTACAGACGACGATTAGCGATAGGCGTACAAACCCAGCACGGTATCGGCGGCAACACCGGGATCGAACGTGCATTTGGATGCCTTGTGTACATCGATCCCCCGTCGATGGATGAGGTCGACGGAGAATCAGAGCAATTTTACTTCATCTCTGTTCTCCGATATACCATTTCTCCCACACTTCTAGTCACCTTTATCAGGCCTGTACGCCGCCCGGAGGGGTTGTACGGTCGGTATCGAGAGGGAGGAGGATGAGATAGGCGAGAAGGAATGAGAGAGACAGAAGACTCGGGACAGCAGCTGATCAGCGTAGGCCGCTTGCATCTAATGAGTGTTCTGGCTGAAAGATAGTGTCTTAACCAGACAAGTAGACCAGCGTTGTTTCATAAGCCCCCGAGTTCCGCAATGCCAAGCCCAGGCAAGTAACAACCTTTCCAGCACACACTTCATAGCTTGCACCAATACGAACGTGCTAATAGGCCGGCAAGCCGGGCATTCAGTAGGGAAAGACAAAGTAGTCGCTCATTCACAGTTCGTTATGTCCTCGTTGGTCTCATCCCTCGACTAAAAGTCAGACACAAATGGCATCTTCACGCGAAGTTTCCAATATTTTCATCAGCTCTGATCGAACGTCAGCTGCCTGGATTGTGATGCAAATATCGACGGCCGCGCCGATATCAACCGCTTGTTCAATAGCCCGCATAACTTCACGAAGCAAGCGTATTATAGCGTGACCTTTACTTAATAAGAGAAATCACAATAAGTCTCTAGAATGAAGGCATTGCGCTATCAGCACACCCCTTTAGAACAACGGGACATTGTAACTTAAGGCCAGGACACTGGAGAGCCAAAACTGGCACCCGGGAAGCCTGGAAGCCTGGGCCCCGTATCCGGCCAAGTGTCCTAATGGGCCACCATACAACACCTGGGAGAAATCATGTGACCCAACTATTGTCAAAAGGACAAGATAACTCAACTGGCCACGGGTCATCGTCATCCCACACCGCACTATGCCAACGTGCCTGTTTGCACTTGGATCAAACGGCAGTGGTCAGCTAGGGATCGGGCATCAAGACGATGCATCTGTGCCTCAGCAATGCATCTTTGATTCTGCAGCCATGCTGCTGGAAAACAACGAAGAGATCACCGACATCCGTGCCGGGGGTAATCACACTTTGTTGTTGACCGCCAATGGATGTGTCTGTGGAAGCGGCAGCCACAGTGCGTTGCCTGTAACTACGCGTGATCTCAGGACGTTTCACCAACTAGACGTTGCGAGGCTATGCAACCTCTCGAGCAGTTCAAAGGTTACTCATATTGCTGCCTGCTGGGAAACATCCTACTTTGTGGTTGACCGACAGGTTGTCTATGCTTGCGGGATTGGAAACAAGGGCGAGCTCGGACTTGGTGAGGAAGTGTCCCACTACAGCACTCCAGCGGTGGCATTCGATCTGAGAGGCCATGAAAATGCCGACACTGGTTCCGCCATCATAAGTATCAGCGGTGGGATGAGCCATGCTGTCCTGGTCACCGACGCTGGTGAAGGCTATGGATGGGGCACTTCACGAAAAGGTGAGCTCGGCCACGGGCTGGTGAATGAGAAGGTTGTTTGGAAGCCTCGTAGGCTGGAGATAGGATTTCCTGCGCTCGGAGTCGTTGCAGGTCGGAACTTCACATTTTTCTGGGGCAGCAACGGCAAACAAGCCTTGTTCGGGAACGCAAAGATATTCCCAGCCGGTGAGCCTTTGAAGCTGTTTACTCACTCCCAAGTCTTTGCGGGCTGGAGTAGTCTGTATGCACTCGGCTTAGGTGGGCTTGATGCTGTGGGTGGCGGGAGTAGAGGGCAGGCCCCGACGATCAAGCTGCCGACGCTTACTCGCTTTACCGCAGGCAGTGAACATGCTGTCGGTGTCACGGCTGATGGCAAGATCATTGCATTCGGCTGGGGCGAACACGGCAACTGCGGTGAGCCAATCGATAGCCGGGGAAACGTTGCTGGTCGCTACAATTCCATACCAATCGCACTTGGCCCAGGGGAAGCCATTTCTGCCGTCGGGGCAGGCTGTGCAACAACGTTTGTGGCAGTAAGCTCTCCAAAGAACTCCAGCTGACGCCCTTGCTCAATCAAACAATCCTTTGACCTGTGACAGCCGCTGTGTGGGTTCGATTTCATGGAACCCCGATGCGTTGGCTAGGCCGTCATTTCGGAAAGATTCAGACTCAGTATCCTGTATCTTCCTCAACGAGGTTGATGCGGACGTGTGGTCCCAGGTCACAATGTCCTGCTCTTCATCAAAGTTGGGCTCGTCCCAACGGCGATCGTCATCATCGTCCGCTGGGATGAATAAGCTGTCTGGATTGATACTTGCAGAAGGAGCAGGCGGAGACTCGCGGGAGCTGTCGCGTTTTCTCCTCTGCTCGCGCAGAGGTCGCACAGGAGGCGGACCCATCTGCGAGGCGGGTTGTGAAGCACCCGCGTCTTCGGCCCGCGGGCGCTGCCCCTGCCCCTCTCGTGCCACGGATACTGCCTGAACAGACAGATTTCTAGCAGGCGTGCTGTTCCTCATCACAGCGGAAGAAGCGCTCTCCGAAGTTGCTCGCGTCATCAGGGTAAACTCGGCACAGAGTCCACCAGACTCGTAGCTAATCTGCATCGGGCGATTGCCTTGCGAATATCTAGCTGTCACCTGAACTCTCATCGTCTCTGCATGAGCCACGATAGATCGAAAGTCTTTGACAATGATTCCAATGTGCAGGCCCTCCTGAACTTTGACATCGTTAAAGTCTTTCCGCTCCAGAGCCACAGAAGTGTGCATTGGCTGCTTGAGAATCTCTCGGCCACTCTGGATCCTTTCGGTGTAGCTCGTGAATGTGACCCGTCCGTCTTGGAAGAACCAATCCAGCTGGTCGGTCTTGGGGCCAAAGTACTCCACCACGTCTCGGAGTGTACGCGAGGCCACAGTCCAGTAGTTGGCTGAAGCCAGGCGATCAAAGCTGGCGTGCAGCACTTCGCCACTTTCATAGTACAGTCTATACGTCTTAACCACGCCATACTTGCAGATCAACTTAAAGACGAGCCGGCATTCGGTCTGGTCAACGCCATCCTCGAGCTCAAACTCCAGGCGCTCAAGCGCGGTCTCCTTGTCACGGCCATCAGCCAATCGTTTCCTAAATATAGACAGCAGCGCCTGAGACGGGGTCAATTAGATAGCATTAGGTTCGGCTGGGTTGAGCTGACCTTGTTCAAAACTTTGCAGGCCCACGCTCTTGGCTCGTTGCGCGTGCTTTCCCGAGCATCGAGCGAGAAATGGTACTTGAGGAAAAAAGTCGACGCATACAAGTTGAACGCAGCATGAGCAGTCTTAGACTGGTTCAGGCTAGACAGTCGAAGCTAAATATCATTTAGCAAAAAAAAAAACAATCATTCCACTTGTGAGTGCTTACATTCTGTGGAGTTGCCTCCAGGGAGACATTTTCATCAAACTTGGCTAGACATGTTAAGATGTCGCTGACCTGTCCCACGCCCGCGGGAGCAAGAGTGAAGATAAGGACCGGCATCGCATCGCCGCCCCCGTACTCATGAGCATGGTCCTTGCAGTCAGTGGAGAACAATGTTTTATCAGTGGTCTCGAACAGCGCACGACACGACACGACACGACACGACACGACACGACCCGACCCGAGGCGAATTGTGTTAGTTACATGATGATGTCACAGGCAACCCGCACCTTACTTTCTGCCCTCACGCGAGCTCATTCGTCTGTCTTTATTTGGGCCTCTCGATATTTTTGCCGTCATCGACAAACACATTACTATTTCTTTCGACCGGTTGCCCTATTTTTTATCTATTCGCCGAGTTATCACGTTAAGAGCCTTTTTTTGGAAGAAAAAAAAAAGGCTCCACCGCGTCTATCTCTTCGATCTATCATATCTAGGGACACGTAACACACACACCTACACGCCAATGTCCCTCCAAGCCTTGCCAGACGAGGTATTTAGCCTGGTCTGCCAAGAGCTTGGGCGTGACAAAGACTTTGCCACGCTGTATCGATGTGCTCAGAGCGCGCAGGCTTTGGCAGACCCAGCGCTGCGTACTCTGTATCAATACCACGACCAGTCGCAGAGCTTTCTGCAGAGCGATGAGGTGGAGATCCGGCGCGGGGGTGACCTACAGACTAAGGCGGCCGAAGCTGCCGAAACATATCGACGGTGGACGGTGCTATGGCGATCGATTATCCTCTCGTGTCTCGAAGGGGACTTGGTGCGTAGCATATCATCAATTGCTGTTGACGGATTGCTAATGCTAAAACCAGACCTACAAGCCTTACTGCCGCTATTTGAGGATGCTTGATTTTCGCAATCTTAGTGCCATGCTGGAAGACTTCAAGTTCACGGGCGCAACGCTGTCTGCCTTTTTTCAAGGCCCGCTGAAGCGATTCCACTTTCCGAAACAGGAATTCAAACGCAGAACGGTGGATACGGTGGCCACGATCAATGCGGTCGGTGACGCGGTGACGCTCAAGACGGCGCAAGTCGAAGAGATCGCGGGCCACCTGAGTCCTGGCTTTCTCCCACGCTGGATCTCGCGAGTGCGTCAGCTGCACGATTTGGTGCTGTGGAAGGGCGATGCACTGGCGAATGGGGCCGGCCAAGCAATCTCGGAGCACTGCGAGCACTTTCGCAGCTTGACGGTGCGCGAGTGGCGCGGTCCCGACACAGACGCCACATTTGCGACATTCCTGGAGGAGCTCAGGCCTGACACGCTGAGCGACTTTGAGATGATCTCCTACAACGATATCGGGCCGGCGTCGTTCGCGGGCCTGTGGCGCCACCGAAACTCCTTGCAAGTGCTAGTGCTGGGCAATATGAGCACAGAGGCTGTTCTGAACCTGCACAAGCTCAAGGAGTGCACCGAGCTGCACACGCTCGTGCTCGAGGACAACGTGGGAAACGTGCGGCTTCAAGAAGATGAAGAAGCGGTGGCCAACGAAGTCTTTGTCAGCGTGGTGTCGTGGCTCAGCTCCTGTAGCAAGCTGCGCGACCTGACGATCAAGCGGTTCCACGACGGGCCGGCGCTCCTCAACTACAGCCTGCCGTCGCCGCAGCTCCGCCTCAGCAAGCTGTCGCTCGAGGGCTACACGGTGCGCCACCCGAACTCGCAGTTCTTCCACGCCAGCCTTGCGGACCAGAAGACGCTCGAGTCGATCTGGCTCAAGGGCAACGGCGACGATACTTCGCCAGGTGATGTGCGGGTTCTGGTCGAGGGGCTGTGCAGCCTGCCGCGCCTGCGTGAGCTAGTGCTCAAGGATGTGTCGGACGAGTTTGAGGAAGAGCAGTTGATCAACCTGGCGTTGGAGCTGCCGCTGCTCGAGGAGTTTTGGACAAGCGGCGGGCGAGTGACGGGCAAGCTCCTGACGGTGCTGACGCAGCTGCGGTACCTCAAGAGCCTAACGTTGTACGCGTTGACGCAGTTCTCGTGCGACGAGATCATCGATTTCCTGGGCCAGCTGGACCCAGGGACCCAGCGCGGCTTCAATCTGTCGCTGATGGCGGCCGACCCATACGAGGGCAACCTCTCGGATGAAGAGCGGGATTTGATTCGGGAGTTCATTAGTTCGACGGTTGACGGGCGGTTTGATTTTGTGCTGTGGCGCGATGTCGAGACTAGTGAGAGCGAGGATGACTGAAAGGTGAGAGAAAGTAAAAAAAAAAAACAAAAGATTAATACATTTAGTACCAGAGGCGGCATGACCATGACCATGACCATGACCATGACACATGACAACATCACATTCTTTGTTCCGTTTTGTTCTAAAATGTAAAAATTAAAACAAAGTATCATGTGGCTGATGAAGCTGCACCGGCTGTCTGCTTGGCGGTGGCCAGGGCTTCACCAAATATTCTAACAAAGTTCCAGACGTCGACGTAGGAATTATACAGCGGGGAAGGGGCAACTCTGATGACATCGGGCTTCCTCTCGTCAATGACGACACCATTGGTATCCAAGTAGTCGAGCACGGTCTCCAGCAAGCGGCTACCGTCGTTGATCTTGATGCTCAACTGGGCGCCCCTGTCGGCAGGACTTCGAGGGGTCAGGATCTCGAAATCGCGCGTGGTGCTGGCCCCGCCTTCACTGACGAGGGTGTCGAGCAGGAATTCGAGATAGTTGGTGAGGCTGATGGATTTTTCACGCAGGCGGGAGATGCCGCCGGCTTCGTTGACGATTTGCAGGCTGCTGATGACGCTGGCACAGTCGAGAGCGCTGGGGTTGCTGACCTGCCAGCCCTTGGCGCCGACGCGAGGCACGAGTTTGTTGGTCATGTTGAAGCGCGTGCTGGTGTCCTCGCCCCACCAGCCGGTCAAGCGGTGGCGATACTGCTTGTCCTCGGGCTGGGCCATGTCGACGTGACCGTGGCGTTGGTGTACGAACAGACCAGCTGTGGCGCCGGGGCCGGAGTTGAGGTACTTGTAGTGGCACCAGGCGGCGAAATCGACGTTCCAGTCGTGCAGGGAAAGGGGGAGGTTGCCAGCGGAGTGGGCCAGATCCCAGCCAATAGTGATGGGAGGCGAGAGTGAGCGTGCGTGGGCGGTGATGGTGGGTATGTCGAAGGCCTGACCGGTGTAGAACTGGACGCCGGGGAGGAGAATGAGAGCGAGGGAGTCGGCGTTGGCGCTGACGGTGTCGAGGATGTGCTGGGTGGGGATGCAAGCACTGGATGGGTCGGGCGGGGAGATGAAGATCATGCTCTCGCTAGGGTCATAGCCGCGAGCTGCGATGTGCGACTGGATGGCAAAGTGGTCGGAGGGGAAGGCTTTCGCTTCGAGCAGGATTTTGTGCCGGCTGAGCGTTGGTTCGTAGAATGAGGCCAGCAGGAAGTGGAGGTTGGCGGTAAGCGTGCTCATGACGGCGACTTCAGAAGTGAGCGCACCGACGATAGGGGCGGCAAGGTTGGCCGCTTCATCGTCAATGGAAGTGAATGGTGGGAGGGGCGAGTCGGCGTGGTGGAAGAAGTGGCCTTTGACGGCTTTGGTAGCCCATTGAGTCAGGTAGCTGTTGATGATGCTGGAAGTCCGGCGGGGTTGGAGGCCGAGGGAGTTGCCGCATAGGTATGTCGAGGGCGGCGAGGGTTTTTCGTTGTCTGATTTAGCAATGGTTGTGCGATGGATGTCAGCCAGCGAAGGGATCAGAAATTCGGCGCGGAACTTGGCCAAGGGATCAAGCTGGTCCTGTTGCTCGGCGTATTGCCTGCCGGTCTTGCTTTCTGAAGCATCACCCATGTTTGGGTTCAGTTGATAACAATACTGCGGTGTATCAAGGATGAGAGAGAGTTTGTAAGTATACAGTAAGTATAGACGTAACCAGTTAGTGAATCATATGGGCGATAAGCACAGCCTTAAAAAGGAAATGCTCTGTCGGCTATGGGCTGAGCTTGGCGCGCTTACCGTCGGACACGGTCGGAGGAAGGCGATTACTAAGAACGAAGCGGCGGGACGTTGCCGATGGTGCCGCGCTTCGCTAGCCGACAACAGCATCTGTACAGTCGTTGCTTGTCCACTATTGCACGGCCATGGCAGCTCTAAATCTGCAGTCGGTCTTCCGGGCAGCACGTCCGAGCAAAACAGTGCGCGATCCGTCGGTATTTGTGCGCCGCTGTCGAGCGCTGGCGTGCCACGATACGCGGGTCGGCGTGCGCAGCAGCAATGTTGGCGTCCTCGTGGGCGCTCAACAGCCTGTCTCACGCCGACCCTTCTCGTCGACAGCGCGGCGGCCGGCAACGGTTGTGGTCAAGAACCCGCGCGTCGACGAAGAGGGCAATGAGATGACAATCGACATCTCTGCGCGGGCGGCCAAGCGGCTCCGGCAGATTACCTCAGCAGCGCCTCGGCGGAATACACTGGCCGCGGCGCCGTTGGGGCCAGACTCTCATCTACGGGTGACGGTGACGTCGGGCGGGTGCCATGGGTTTCAGTATCTCATGTCGCTGGAAGGGCCGTCGAAGATCGACGAGGACGAAGACACCGTCTTTGCCGCCGCCGAGGATGGTGAAGGCGGGGGCAAGGCGATTGTGGTGATGGACGAGCCATCGCTGGAGTTGCTCAAGGGCAGCACGGTGGATTTCACGACCGAGTTGATTGGCAGTCAGTTTAAGATTGTGGGCAATCCGAGGGCAACGAGCAGCTGTGGGTGCGGCACCAGCTTTGACATTGCGTGAGGCACCAGCTTCGACATTGCGTGAGGCACCAGCTTCGACATTGCGTGTGGCACCAGCTCCGACATTGCGTGAGACACCAGCTCCGACATTGCGTGTGGCACCAGCTCCGACATTGCGTGTGGCACCAGCTCCGACATTGTGTGAGGCACCAGCTCCGACATTGTGAGGCTGAGTCACCAGCCTCGACATTGCGTGAGGCAGGGTGGGGTGGGCAGAAAAGACAGATGATCGGATGAAGAGAGAAAAGCAAAAACATTAGATAGCGGCCGGCAGGATCTCTCACGTCCATCTCTCCTTCCGACGTTGGGATTCTACAGCTTCTATGATCAGAATCAATGACCTGGCCGAACTTCACTTCAACTCCTGTTCGTCCGTCCACCAGGTATCAAAAAGATGAAAGAAAGAGAAAAAAAAGATGTGGTCCCCCGGTTCCCTTTGTCGGGCCACCATAATTACCAGTTATTTCTTGGGAGCCTTTCTCTTTCTTTAACCCGTACTCCTATCCTTATTTTTTTAATTTTTTTTTGTTTTTTAATTTTTTGAGGGGGACCAGGTCCTAATGACAAGGCCCCCAGCTAAGTTGAACCAGTCCTAGTGACAAGGCTCGAAGCTAAGGTGAGCCAGTCCTAGTGACAAGGCTCGAAGCTAAGGTGAAGATTCGGGGCGCACCCCTACCAAACCGCACTGCTAACCAATGTGCGCACTTGAGAGCAGCACGGTGGTAGGGCCCGGATATTCAGTGGTATATCTGAGAGCTTATAATATAAAGAGATCAAACCAAACCGGTGAGGATGATTGGCGTAGGGGGGCCGTTGCTGTGGTGGTTGCTGGGGGGGCAGTGCGATATCGGACAAGGGAGCGGCGACGAGGGCAGTTTTGGGGGGGCAACGGGGAGGGAGGCAGTGAAGGAGATGGAATTTGGCAAAAAGCAATTCGCCGGGAATCGAACGCGGGGGTGAGTGAGGGCTTGGTTGAAGTGACGGGAGGCAGAAATATTGACAGCCACGTTGATTTTCACTTTCCTGCATCCTGCAGACCTACCACTGTGGGATGTTCACGTTTGCTCTGCGTTTTTCCAACACAGACAGCTTGCAGCACATTCGTTTTTATGTGCTTGCTCGAAAGCAGTGCTCGTAAAGGAGGAGACGTTCCATCAACGTGTACGGAGACACATGAGCTTGAAAAAAAGATCCCCGCTAGCAAGCTAATTGGCTGGCGATCAGATTACCACAAAGTATATTTGTACGCAACAGACAGTCCTCAGTCGCTCTCAATTAATGTCTCGCCGACAGGTTTTCAGCAAGCTTGGTGGACAGGGTCCTCCGTCAGGTCTGAAGGCTCTCTGCTCTACGCTTCTCGGTGCCGTGAGCGGGCTGTGGAAGGAAGTTCTTCAGCGGATTCTCCACCATTCACGCACGTCCATGTAAGTTTCCCACATAGTGTGCTTGTCGCAAGGGCAAGTACGAATGACAGAGTCAAATTATACAAGACGGCCAAGCTTGTGCAAGGAGAAATTGATAGAATTACTGAAAAATTTGTTGTGGTGTGGTGTACTAGATGCTATCGCTTTGTGGGAGAAAAGGAGAGCGCACAAAACGACGGGCCACAATGTGCACAAAACGACGGGCCACAATGTGCACAAAATGTACAGGCACCAAGAGGTTGATACAGCAACAACAAAATCTATCAAGCCAATGTAAATGCAGTCCAATGCCACACTATTCGCTCCCATGCTCCGGGCTAAATCAATGTGTGAAACGTGTAATCAAAGCAAAGTGCGAAACGTGTAATCAAAGCAAAGTGCGAAACGTGTAATCAAAGCAATGTGTGAAACGTGTAATCATGATAGTGCATGCACATTGCTGGCTCAGCACCACCACCTATAACTCATCCTCTTCTGTACGGCGGTCGAGGCAGAACAGACCAAAGAAGAAGGAGCGCTTGCATGGCCTAGGAGTGGGGCTGGCCGAGGGCGAGCTGGTGGCAGTGCTGGCGCTTGAGAGAGATGCTGGGCCAGAAGTGAGGGGAGGCGGGGCAGTCGAGGGCGACGATGAAGAGGCCTTGGTGATAGTGGCATGAGCAGTGGTAGACCGCGGTACCTGGTCCTTGCAGCCGAACCAGCCAGGTGTCATACACGTGGTGGTGGTAGTCGGAAGGGTGGCGGACGGAAGGGTGGTGGACGATGTCGTCCGGTCCTTGCAGCCAAACCAACCATATGTCTTGCACGTCGTGGTGGTGGTGGTGGTGGTGGTGGTGGTGGACGAGGACTGGTCTGGTGCGCTGGTGGTGGCAGTGGTGGTGGCGGGCGTAGTGGCGGGTGGAAGGGTGGTAGTGGTGGTGACAGTGATGTTCTTCTCCTCGTTGCAGCCAAACCAGCCGGGAGTAAGGCAGGTGGTGGTGGTGTACGTGGTTGTGACAACAGGCGCGGTGGCCGTGGTGGTGGTGGTACTGGTAATGGTGGTCGAGTCGTCCAGGCATCCGAACCAGCCCGGGGTCTTACATGTTGACGTGCGGGTTAGGGTGAAGGAGGATGTGGCGGTCGTTGCTGTTGTCGATATTGTCGTCGTCGTATGGGAGCGATTGCCTTGGAAGTACTTCCAGTTGAAGCAGTCGACACACTCGTCGTCCGGCACACAGTCAGGCACAGTGGGATACTTGCGCAGCACGTTGTCGATGACGTTGTGGATCTTGTGGTAGCCAATGCCGACGCGCCAGCCCCAGTCGCCCACGGGGTCGTAGACGCACTGCAGGCCGGTGTGGCACTGCGACTCCATGGCGTAGCCACCGAGGGTGCAGGTGGCGGTGGCGCCGTTGCACGTGCCCATGAAGACGGGATCGGCCGTGTGGCCGATGTGGACAGAGCCCGTGTACTGGCGGCGATAGGCGTGGTGACCATCGTGGCTGGGCGGGCGCGGCAGCCCCAGCCGCCGAGCGGCGAGGTCGTCGCCGGGAGCCTCAAAGGTGACGACGGGCAGGCCATAGGTCAGGCCGAGCAGACTGCTGACGGCGCCGCCGAGCGAGTGGCCGACGATCCAGACATTGGCGTCGGGGTACAGCTGGGTGATGTTGGTGTAGAGCTCGATGGAGGCGCGGTAATAGCGGTTCTCGGCGCGCAAAGCACGCTCAACACAGCTCTGGTCGCAGGTGTACGTGCTCTCGTAGCAGTCGCACACCTGGCGCCAAAAGTACTGGCCGCCCTGGGCACAGCAGCAGCTGAAGAAGAGGTTGTCGTTGATCTTGTCGCGCGTGGTCGTGCCTTCGCCGTCGAAGACTGCCGGCGATGTGCCCTTGAGGCTGACGACGATGGTGCTGTTGGTCTCGTCGGCAAACACATGGCCGCGCAGGCCGTCGCCGTCCCAGCCGAAGCTGCGGGACTGGTTGAAGCCCTGGCTGACATTCTGCCAGTCGCCGTCGTCGGGGTTGATGGCGTAGGCATTGGAGGCGATGATGGCCAGGTTGATGACCGTGTCCCGGTCGGTGACATCCGGTGCCGGCACCGCGTCGAGCGTCCAGTCATCGCCAGCGAGCTCGGCCGGCTGGCCGCTCAGGCGCGCCGCCGCCAGGTGCTCTTCGATGCGGCCGTGGCTGCGGTCGGCCAGTCTCTCAATGACGGCGACGGAGCTGCGGGCGGGGATGACGATGTTGCTGTTGCCCTTGGCTGTGCTCTTGCCCTCCACAATGCTGCTGCTGCTGCTGCCGCCGCCGCTGCTGCTGCCGCTGCTGCTGTCGACGTCGTAGCGCACGTGCAGCCGTGGGTCACGGTAAGTGCCGTGATGGAAGATGTGCCGCAGCTGGAAGTTGTGTACGTTGGCCAGGGGGGTGATGGCCATGGGCATGGGCGCCCAGTTGGGAGGGGTGTTGGTGTCGATGTCGATAACTGCGGGGTCGGCCGAGAGGGCCCATGACGGCACGGCGGCGACGGCCAACACGGCCCAAACAACAGACGCAGTGACTCGACGTCGCGACGTGCACACACTTGACTGCCCTTTTCGTAGCTTCATTGCGGGGTGTGTGTGAGGAGGAAGAGGTTGGAGGAGGGGGTGGTACGTTAGTTGATGCCTGTTGACGATGACGCTTGACGTCTAGGCCGATGCGGGCCGACGACGGCGGGCCACTAGTAAATACTATCCCTCAGCAGCAGCTCAGCAGCTCAGCATCTACGCTACAGTACGCTCCATGGCGGCCACTGCCTGAAGACTCGCCCTGGCGGTCCCCATGATCTGAACAGGAAGATAACAGTACTGCTATCATCATACCCAAGCCATCCATCTCCCGTCGCTGACTAATCAGCTGAACAGCAAAGGGCAGAATCCTGCACTTGTTGGCGGCAGCCGTCGCCGGTATACTGTCATGAGCGTCATCAGATCATCTCACTTTCGGCTCATTTGTGCTCTGAATACTACGGGAATACTGTGAGAATACTGTGAGAATACTGTGAGAATACTGTGGGAATACTGTGGGAATACTGTGGGAATACTGTGGGAATACTAGTTTAAAAAGACTGAGAAAGTACTCCCAGGTAAGCGACACTAACATGTGACTCTGTATCTTTGTCTGAGAGTTTGGCAGATCAGAGGAGGTAAGCACCAAGTTTACGCAAGCAATAATTGAGAAATGGAATAGTCTTGATCAGAAGGTAAATAAGAATATGGGCAAGTGCGGTATGTCTGGTGGAGGGCTGGTACAGTAGATTCTAATTGCAGTCCTAGGAAATAGGCTTGAGATGAATGCACAGCTCGACCGATTAGCTGTTAAATGGGACTAACCGTAAAGCGGTCCGACATCTGTAGCAACTGCAGTGGACAGAGAACTCAGGATATGTCACGAACGACAGCAACCATATATTGGAATGCCTGATCTTGGCAAGACGTGCCACGCCAAATCACGGGTTCCATTAGCTCAACATCAAAATATGCCGTGGTGTCAAGGCAATACCTCAAGACCTGCTCGGTGCTGGGCTTGACAAGAGACTTCGTATTGATGCGTTCATGTGCACCATGTCGACAACATGTGTGTTCGTTCTACCGTGTGGCGCGCCCGTGGAAAAAGCTGACCCCATCACTGAGTCAGCTCTCACAAGTTAAAAACCGGCCAGAGGGACCACGTTCATTTCCAACAACCGCATTTAGCCTCATCGACCCAGACCAGAAAGTGGAGGAGGAGGAGATAGCTGAATATGTACCTGACCGGTTCTATCCAGTCCGCGTTGGCGAGGTCTTCCAAGATCGGTATCAAACAATAGCCAAGCTTGGATTTGGCATTTCATCAACGATATGGCTTGCTCGAGACTTGAGGTTCGTAAAGCTTGAGGCTGATCATTGAATATTTTGCTCATTCCATACCAAGGGAACACAAGTATGTGGCTCTCAAAATCTATGTACATACGTCTCGCTTTCATCGTGAGCTGGCTGTATATGAGAGCATATCTCCAAAACTTGCAACAACAAAGAAGCCTGGAAGGAAGAACACTAGACGTCTATTGGATTCTTTTGTTATTGAGGGACCACATGGCAAACATGTTGTCTTGGTCATGCAAGCTGCTCAAATGAGTCTTCGAGATATGAAGGTCGTTTTCATGCAAGATAGAGGGTTTGATGAACTCTTTGTAAAGGGAGCCGTTGAGGAGTTACTCAACAGTCTTGACTTTCTTCACAGCGAAGCACAATTTGTTCACACAGGTTTGTTGTCTTTTTCAAAGATAAATCAACTGGATAACAAGGTGTAGATATTCATCCTGGCAACCGGTTACTCGGTCTTGACGATGATTCACAACTCCAACCTCTGGAAGACATGGAGTTCAAATCTCCAGTTGCCCGGAAGCAGGTCACGCCAGACCGAACCATCTATCTTTCCCGACTTACGCGTCCAAAGCTAGGGCCAGTGCTTTTATCGGACTTTGGAGAAGCAAGATCCGGCCCTGGACCGTGTCATGAATGACAGCACATATATATTGGAATGCGTGAATCTTGGCCTTATTGGCGAGATTCCCCGTCTTTTTAGTGAGCTTTTGGGGTCCTCAGCCTACTGGCATTCCAGGCCTAACAGACCGCATGGTGGTAATATAATGCCTATCCAATATCGGGCACCTGAAACTATATTGTATGTAGCTTGGAGCTACCCAGTTGACATGTGGAGTGTTGGACTTGCAGTACGCAAGCGCGCAGTGATTATAAGATTCCTGACTATTCTAACTACCATCAAGGCAGGGATCTTCTTGAACCAGAACGACTCTTTACTGCGCAGGATGAGGACGGTGATATGTATGATGCAGCACACTTGGCTGAATTCATAGCGACACTCGGACCTCCTCCTCAGAAATTTCTATAGAGAAACCCAGAGCGGGCGGCCGACTTTTGGGATGATAAAGGTTTGTTTGGAACCCTTCATCAGGCATGCTATCCTACTTTTGAAACTGATTTGCTCTGTTAGGGAACTGGCTGGGTCTTGCAGCCATTCCAAGAAACCGATCACTTGAAGAGCTTGAAACGCGGCTTGAGGATAGCACGGGCTTCATCAAGTTCTTACGACGAGTTTTGACATGGGTACCGGAGGAAAGACCGACGGCAAGGGATCTACTCCAAGATCCATGGCTGCGTGGTTAATGGGTAGATGTGCTGGGGCTATACCCGTGAACGGATACCATATCCCAGAGGGTTGGGCGTCTTTCAGAGGACTCACTCCACGGCGGGTAATGTCGTTGCATCCTGAGGAGCACACAGGACGGGCAGCGCCATGGAAAGTAGAGAACCAGTCCGTCAGGCTGCAGAGTATAGTTGGCATCCGGACGCTGGCGGCGTTCAAATCACGGCAGCATTGCAATTGTCGACTACAAACGGCAGTATTGCGATTGTCGACTGCACACGGCAGTATTGCGATTGTCGACTGCACACAGCAGTATTGCAATTGTCGACTGCACACGGCAGTATTGCGATTGTCGACTGCACACAGCAGCATTGCAATTGTCGACTGCTCAACGGGCAGCGCGATTGAAGGTGTTAATTACAGTGCAACATCTGGCTACAGGAACAGCGACGGCTTTGACCGCAGGCAGTTCAGCTGCTAGGCGCAGACACAGAGGGAGAGATCCCGCTTTGTTTGATGCCAAGTTATCAACCCAGCACTGCAGTATTCAAGGCAGCAAGATGAGATCAGCGTAGGGCAGTACTGCAGTTGACATCAGCGTAGGGCAGTACTGCAGTTGACATCAGCGTAGGGCAGTACTGCAGTATTCAAGGCAGCAAGATGACATCAGCGTAGGGCCACCGTCTGGCTGGCCCATTCAGGCAGGCGGTCAAGAATCACGTGGGCGTTAAACCGAACAAGGCATGTCACTGTTACCCCAACTCACTATAACAATACCAATACCAATACCAATACACATACAAATACACATACAAATACTAGACTGATGACTTCGACTGCGCGCCCCTCGCCGCTCGCGCCCAAGTCCTTCCAGCGCTATGAACCGCCGCAGCCGTCGCCCTCCCAGCGCAGTCGAGCGGCCCCTGGCCAGAGCGGCGAGGGCGATGTGTTTGACAAAACAGCCGCCGACGACGGCGACGACGACGATGACGGCGACGACGACGACGATGATGATCAAGATGACGACGCCGATGGCGAAGACGGCAGCAGCGCAGACACCAGCAACGACAGTCACAGCAGGGACGCCAGTAACCGGGCCCACGACAGCGCCAACAGCGATGGCCGTGCCGCCCGCGCCGCCCGTGCCGCCCGTGCCGCCAAATTCGACGAGCTGCCCATCGAGCTGGCCACGCTGACCGACGGCTTCGTCGACTCGCTCAGCGCCAAAGTCCACAGCGAGCCGCCGACGATCGACACCATCTCGGAGCTGTTCCAGGAGTTCTATGCCGGCGCGGCCGCCACCATCGCCATCCACATCTCCGCGCTGCGGTCCCGGCTCAACCGCGAGCGGTCGCCGGCCCAGGCAGGCACCACGGCCGGTGCACGGGCACGCGCAGCGCACATCCGGGAGGCCAGGACGGCCAATGACGGACAGCAGATGCTGACGCCGTCGGAGGTGACGGAGAGGAGAAAGGCGCGCAAGCTGCTCGAGTACAAGCGCGTGGTGCTCGAGGAGGCGGTGGAGAAGCGCGTGTGTGAGAGGGTCTACGACAAGCTCTGGCGCCACAAGAGCACGCTGGACGACGTGCGCGACGAGAAGTTGCGGTCCAAGACGGCCGCGCTCGCCCTCGTCGGCATTGGCCTGAAGGACTTGGGCATCCAGCTTGACGACAGCGACAGCGACAAGGCCACCGCCACGCTCGACCACATCCAGCAGTCTCTGGCGCCCGCTCGCGACGGCCTGGCCCGCATGAACGACGAGCGGTCGCCGCTCGGCAAGCTGCAGCACCTCCAGGCCGCCCACAAGGCCATCGTCGACACCCTGTGCACCATCCATCCCTCGGGCTCGTCTGCCGACGAGATCCTGCCCACGCTGATATACACGCTCATCACGTCGCCCGTCCAAGGCATCAACATCATCTCCAATCTGTTCTTCATCCAGCGATTCCGTGCCGCCTCCAAGATTGATGGCGAGGCAGCGTACTGTATGACCAACCTTGAGGCCGCCATTGCCTTTCTCGAGAATGTCGACCTGGCCTCATTGCGCGGCGACGAGACAGCCTCGGGCCCTGGCAAGGACAGCCATCCAGGTAGTCAGCCCGGCACTCCTGTTCATCCTGCCCAGGCCGAGCCCGAGGCGGGAGTGACGCTGGGCCTGAAGACTTTGCCCGCCTCGCGCGCCTCGCGCGCCTCGCGCGCCTCGACGTCCCCGTCGCCTTCTGCCGCCACTGCCGCCGCCACTGCCACCGGCACCAATGCCGAACCATCAGCCGCCCTTGCTAGAAGAGCGCTGGAGGCGACTTCCAAAGCTGACCCGTCGGTGCGCTCGCAACGCACCCTGTCCGACCTGCTGCAGCCCATTACCACCGCGCCCGCGGCTGCGCGCCGCACTGCCGAGGAATCCATCGAGACCATCTCCTCCACGCTCGACAACAGCTTCAAGTTTCTCTTCTCACGCCTCCGCGAGAAGTCTGCCGACGAGAGCAACGCTGAGGTGATCGTACCCAAGACCCTCGACGAAGCCAGACAACTGGTCAACCGTGCTCTCACGCCGGACGAGGCCGACATTGTCAGCGACAACGGCTCGCTGGCCGAGCGAGACGAGACTGTTGTGACTCCGGCTCCGGCTCTGACTCCGGCTCTGACTCCGGCTCTGACTCCGGCTCTGACTCCTCCCACCAGCAAGCTCAGCACCGCCGAAGACAGGATCCTCAACCTCATCGGCGGCCGTCGCCGCGCCGCCTCTCTTCGCGACGGCAGCGTCGACAGCCAGCAAAGCGGCAGCATCTCCACTGGCAGCAAGCGCACCTTATTCGCTGCTTCTGTTTCACCAGGCGCGGCAGGAGCAGCAGCAGCAGCAGCAGCAGCAGCAGCAGCAGCAGCAGATGCAACCACCCCACCATCATCGGGCCCTGCCGCGGCCAGCACCCCGCTCGACACCGTCAAGAACTTCAGTGCCTCCATCAACAACCCCATCTCGCAAATCGGCTCGGCCTTTGGCGGAGCCTTTCGCAGTTTTGGCAGCCAACGCGGCGTGCCGTCGTTATCGACGGGAAGGCCAGTCGCTCCTGCCCCCATTGCCCCTGCTACTACTGCCACCCGCGACGACTCCACTTCTTTTACCACCCCCACGCCTTCCATCCTCCTCCGCCCACCCACCGCGGCCCAGCTGCCCTCGATCGCCGCCCCGGCCCCGATCGCCCGCTTCGTCGCGCTCAAATCCGCCAACGAGTTGACCGTCGGCGACCTGCCCGAGCTCCTGCACGACTATCAGCGGCTGGCTCGCCTACTCGACAATTTGAAGTTGATGGCGCTGGAGGAGCAGGACCAGGAGCAGGAGCATGAGGATGGGGAGGGCGAGTGGCCAAGTCAGTTGTAATGTTTTTTGTCAAAGTGTTCAAAGCTAAAAGTGAGAATGGGTATGTATCATACCATGCATGCATGTAGGTATGAAATCGGCCGCATATACGGCACTAATGATTCCATGTCCTCCTCCTTCTTCTACTCCTTACCATTTCTACTCCTTCTACTCCTTCTTACCATTTCTACTCCTTCTACTCCTTCTTACCATTTCTACTCCTTCTACTCCTTACCATTTCTACTTCTTCTTCTTCTCCTTCTTACCATTTCTACTTCTTCCACTCCTTCTTACCATACATCACCATTTATTTCTAGATGTGCCGAATACCGACTGCGCTTTCAATACCCAATCTTCACTCACCTTTCATACGATACTGCACATTAGCGCCTATGAGCAACATGCCTTCAGCTTCCACAAACCAAATTGATGCCACAGCATTTTCATCGGCAGCCTTCCTACACAGAATTTATCTACTCACAGCATTTATCCACTACATGCTCGCTCTGACATTGCTATGTGTCCAAAGTAGTAGACATGGTTTATTCATTCATTTCAATCATCCGTCATCATGTCGCGTCATAACTGCATGAGTGCACGCACACAGTAGCACCATCATCGAAACGTAGTCTCCCGCCGCGGCGTCATGCCCAACTTCTCGGCCGACCGGCCCTCGACGAGCTTGCTGCCTCCCTGCCTCATTTCCGCCAGCTGGGCCTCGCACTCAGCCATCTTGACCTCGACGGCGCCCTGTCGCTTGCGCGCTTCCAGCTCGTACTTGAGCGCGATCTTGCGCCGCTGGAGCCGCTGCTGCTGCACCTGCTTCACGCTCTGCCCAAACCACGCCGCAAACCAGGCCCCTGTCTGCTCGTTCTCCGCCTCGTCCAGCGACTGGAACAGCCGGACTTGGTCGGCCGTCGCCAGCTGGGAGAGCTTGTCGAGTTGCCCGCCTAGAGACCGAGCTGGACCTGTGGCCGGGGGCGGAGGAATGGGCGCACGCGGGTCAGTCAGAAAGGGCACTGCATCCAGGTCGGAGTAGGATTTGCCGGCTAGCTCGTCCGCGTCATAGTCTATCTCTTCGTGCGCGCGTTTACTGCCCGCGGCCAGTGTGAATGCGTGCCGCGGCTGGTGGTCGCTATCGGCTGGGCCGTCATCCGACGACGCGGCCACTTTGGACGGCGGCGCCAAAGATCCTGGTTCTGGCGCCGGGTATCGGGCTTCTTGTCGGTGGTCAGCATGTCGGGCGAGACTGCTCTGTGCGTTTGCTGCCTGCCGTGGTCGTGCCTGTGCTTCATGCCGCAGCTTTTCAGCCTCTTGGTCAATGGGCGAGCGGTCATTGTCGAGGAAAAAGTCCACTCGCCGCCTTGTCGCCGGCTTGGTCGGCATCGGCATCGGCATCGGCACCTTCTTCGTCGATGCCGCTATCGCCCCCCCCGTTCGGGAAGGAGTCTCGCGTGCCACGTCGTGAAAAGAGTCGTCTCCATATGCGTCTTCCCCGTCGGACAATGCGTCGAGTGAAGGAGCAAGTCTATGGCCACCGCCTCCGGCTCCACCCACGAGCCGCTCCGTCCAATCAGCCCTAAACACCGCCGTGTGCTGTCCGTCCATGCCCTGGTCAGACTCCCAGCCAGTGTCGTTGAAGGTCAACGACGTCGTAGCCGTGTCATCTTCCTCCGCCGCCTGATTCGTCTGCCCATCCACCACATTCAATCAGCGTAATTCAAAATCTCATTTGGTGACAAAACCGATCTTACCACAGGCAGCCGCGAAGCTCGCTGAGAAACAAACGGTTCGGCCTTGACTCTCCGAGCCTCTACCACCACCACGCCCTCCTCCTCCTTCCCCTCCTTCTCCTCCTCTCGGCTGCTGTCTTTTCCCGGCCGTGCCGACTTGAATCTCAAAGGAGCCAATGTGCCCGGCAGATCTACACGCAGGGTATTGGCCTTGTCAATGCTGAGTCTTCTGCTCAGGCCGTCGTTGTGGTTGCGTTGGTGGAGTGGATTGGGAATCGACGTGGCTCGGTGCTGCGAAGAGTCGCGGCTGGTCGACGTGCTACGCGGGCCGATCTTGTGGCTCTCACCGGGCCTGGGCAGGGCCTTTTCAGTAGACGTGAGGGGCATCTTCGTCTTTGATATTGTGAGACGACGCGTATAACGAGGGAGGCATATGCCGAGGCTTACGTATATAGTACGGCGGGCGACGGGGGCAGAAAGCGCAGTCGCGTGGACACGTGAACAGCTTTTTATCTCTCTATATAAACTTAAGCCGCTCTACCACTTAGCTTTTTTTATATCTCACCACTATAATAAAGTTAAGCCGCTCTACCACTTAAATTTTTTATATCTCACCACTATAAACTTAAGCTTAACACGCTTACAAGCCGCTCCACCACTTCGTCTGAGCAACCTTGATCTCGCCCAACTTTTGCACACTAGCGCTGCTGGTTCCGAGCAAGACGTCAAATCCGTCCTGCTCCATAATCCAACTGCTGGTGTCCTCGTCCCAGAAGCTACACGCAAACTTCTTGCTGATCGTGATTCTGACCCTTTCCTGTGCTCCGGCCTTGACAAAGACCTTTTTGAAACCCTTCAGCTCCTTCACCGGCCGATTGATGCTTGGCTTTTGCTGGCTGACGTAGATTTGCACCACCTCCGCGCCGTCGACGTCTCCAGTGTTGGAGACCGATGCCGTGACAATCACCTCGTCGCCAGGCCCGTCCGTGAGGGACGTGTCGGCCACCGAGAAAGTCGTGTACGACAGGCCATAGCCAAAGGGGAAAACGACCTCCTTCTTCGTCTTTTCATAGAAGCGGTAGCCAATGTAGACGCCCTCACCATAAATGCTCTGTCCGCGTTCGGACCTGAAGTTGAGGAAGGCCGGATTGTCCTCGTTGCGATGTGGAAAGCTCAGAGGCAACTTCCCGGACGGGTTGACCTTGCCGTATACGACATCTGCGATTGCATTTCCCGTCTCGTTGCCGCCGTACCACGCCTGCAGAATGGCTGGTGCAGCTTCGACCCAGGGCATGCTAACAGGCGTGCCTGACTGCACCACGATCGCGGTGTTCGGATTTGCCGCACACACCGCTCGGACCAAGTCGTCGGTCCCGGGAGGCAAATCCATGCCTGCGCGATCCCAGCCCTCAGACTCCCATTCTGAGTTCAGACCGATGCAGAGAAGGACTTGGTCAACCTCTTGGGCCAACTTGACGGCCCGGTCCAGTTCGGTCTGGAGGTTGATTCGCTTCTCCAGCCCGAGCCGGATGCCGCCAGAGCCAAAGACGGTCGAACCGGCCGAGATTAGCTTCATTAACGGCATAGTGCCAAAGGTGACGAGAATGTCGTAGGTCTTGCCTGCCTCAAGCTGCATGGTGCCAATCTCCTCGGCAGTGCCCGAGCCAAAAAAGCTCTGGCCTGGTCGTTGTTTGGTTTCGTTGTCAACGACTAGCCTACCATTTACAAACACTTTGGCAATGCCGGCTACTGCAGCGCTGAATTCGTACTCTGCCGACTCGTCAGGCGTGAATGTGCCTCGAAACTCCGCCCACCAGACATTGTCCTTGGGGAGCCTGTCGTTCTTGTAGTCTGCAAGCATGCAATCGGAGCTAGAGATGTAGATCTCGTCGACCTGCCGCCGTGCAGGCTTGTCCGGGGGATCCAGAAAGATTTTCATTGTCAATCCTTGCTTGCCATCTTGAGACTTGGTGCGGCGAGACATGAGCGGAAGGCTTTTCCAGCCAGGTGCACCCAGGGCGTACTTGACTGTCTTGTCATAGCCTCTGATGCCTTGCAGCGGACTGACGGTGTAGTAGGGGACCAGGGCGGCCGAGCCACCACCACAGTACGCAGAGATCGCTGCATTTGGTCCGATGACCGCGGTCGTCTTTTCCTTGGTAAACGGAAGCACCTTGTTGTTGTTCTTGATCTTGTTCTTGAGCAGCACGATGCCGTGGGCACTGATTTTCCTGAGCAAAGCTGCCGTCTCGGGCGTATTTCTCATCTTCTCCTCCGCATCCTCGGGAATGCCAAGAGGCGCCACACGCTTTACGAGCTCGAGCACCCTCCGTGCACAGCCATCAATGTCTGAGTCGAGCAGTTTACGGCACCTTAAGGCTTGGCCCACTAGTTGGCCACGGATGTACGATGAGCCTGGCATTTCGAGGTCGAGCCCGGCTTTGATGGATTCAGAGGTTGAATACGTTCCGTACCAGTCACTCATGACCAAGCCTTTGAAGCCCCATTCCCCTCTGAGGATGTCTTTAAGTAGCTTGGGATTCTCGCTAGCGTGGGTACCATTCACCCGGTTGTAGGCAGTCATCAAGCACCAGGGGCCAGCATCCCTCAGTGCGATTTGAAAGGGCAACAAGTAGATCTCCCTCAAGGCTCGCTCCGACACGACGGCGTTGACTGCCATTCGCTCGTGCTCCGAGTCGTTGCAGACAAAGTGCTTGATGGTGGCAGAAACACCAGTCGACTGGATGCCATTGATGGTGGCAGCTGCCATGGAACCAGACAGACACGGATCCTCGCTGAAGCTCTCAAAGCCTCTGCCTCCAGTCGGGCTTCGTTGCATGTTGACCGTTGGACCAAGGATGACTGAAGCACCTTTGGCGATAGCCTCCTGGCCCTGCAAGCGTCCACTCTGCTGCACAAGGTCGGTATCCCATGTCGCCGCAATGCCGGTTCCTGCCTAGTCAGTCATTCGGTGCTTGCTAGCTGAATGGTGTGGGGGGGGGGGGAAGCAGATAGATATACCACAGGGAAAGCAAGCAGATGGGGTGCTGCAGAAGAAATGGGTGCCTCGCACGCCGTTGGGTCCGTCAGATACTCGAATTGACGCTATACCGAGTCTGTGCACTGGATATGTATGCCACCAGTCGTGGCCTGACAGCAGACCTATCTTCTCCTCGGTGGTCAGCTTGGACAGTGCATCCTCTACCTCGAACGAGCCCATCTTGATCTCCATCGATGGCGAGAAAGCTGGTATACAAGTCAGGGTGTATGAAAAGGGCAGCTGTGCAAGGAGAAATGCGAGGGGGGACTACAGGCCAGAGTCAGTTGTGCAGATTATGGCGATTCACAGGGAAGGAAGTCGATCTCCACTATTAACTTATTACAAGAGGTTCATGGTACAAGTACTTCGCCACAGCACAAGGAATATGGATTCCGGCCCGATGAGGGAAACAGGGATGATGCAGTGGAGGTCGCGGTTCAGCCGAAGTTTAGGCGCCATACTAACAAGGTCTAACTTGATTCTCATACACGTAATCAGTCAAGTTAGAATTTCCCCGCCAGAAAAAGAGGAGAGGAATCACAAATGCCGCAAAACCTCGGTAACCGTCCATCTGTAAGCACCGGTGCCCAATTCGTCTCCCTTTTGGCGGCCCTGCTGAGTCAGCCACGGGCAAAGCATCTGTTCCAGCGTCCAATCGTGCTGTTGAGATGGGGAAACCACGTTTGCATTACCCGATCGTGAGTCCCGAGCCCAGTGCGAATCGGGCCCTTGGCAGGTCCATCTCTCCACAGCCAAGACGGCGGGGCGGTGCGGCGTGTCGCTCGCACTGCTGAGAAGGGCCTGGAAATGGTTTCCAAGGTAGATAGCTAGTCCTCGAGTGGTGTCGTCGGCCGCCGATCCTGTCGGCACGACCTCGGCCACCAGGCAAGGCCTCAGACTGGCCGGCTGTGCATCGATTGGCGAGCGCGAGGTCCAGTACTCCTTGTACATGTCCTCGTGGCCGGTGTGAGGATTGGTCATGAAGCCCACCTCGGCCACGTCGCCGTTCTCGAGCACAAACATGTCGCCTTCGTCGGTGATGGCCGGGCCCTTGGAATCGATGTCGTGCTTCCACTGGCCATGGGCGACATGGACCATGGGAGTTGCCTCTGTTCCCGGGAAGACGTAGGACGAGGTGCCGGTGATGGCCCAGAAAGCGGGGTGGCCTACCAGCGGCTTGGATGGGTCCGGGGTTTTTGGTAGGCGGATGTCGACAAAGCGCGAAGATGGCGCGGTGAGAACGATGGTGTCTGTGTCCTCGTAGGGTGGCTCGTAGCGCTATCAAGGATATCAGCGGCAGCAGCTTACATGCGCGAGAGCAAAACAAAGCAGAAATGGCAAACAAGCAACTGAGGCACGCACCCATGCAATGCCCTGTCGTATTGATACGGATGGCTTTGACAGGAATTCACGCTGCCACTGCGGCAGAGCAGCCTCAGCCTCATCCTCCCTGCTCTTCTCCACGGCGCCAATCGTGCCGAGCCTCTCGCCTGTCATTCCAAACATTTCCATTTTGGCGAGTGCAGGATGGAAGGCAGCAGAAGACTTGGGCTTGCCGTCGGTCAGGAGGAGTGAAGGGTCGGTTGTGCCGGTTTCCGATCTCCAATCTCCATGGCTACATGGGCGGGTTTTCAAGCGAACTACATGGTATTAGAGAAGGAGAGACGCGCAAGGGCGTGTGCGAGTTTGACGCTGTCACATTTGTGCGCTCTTGTCCGAAGTTGGCACTGTGAGTCTTGTCCGACGTTGGCACTATGAGTCTTGTCCGGAATTGGCACTATTTCTCTTGTCCGAAGTTGGCACTATTTCTCTTGTCCGAAGTTGGCACTATTTCTCTTGTCCAAAGTTGGCACTATTTCTCTTGTCCAAAGTTGGCGCTATTTCTCTTGTCCGAAGTTGGCACTATTTCTCTTGTCCGACGTTGGACTATGAGTCTTGTCCGGAATTGGCACTATGACTGATTATGGGATTCTGGATGTCGACGCCACTTTCCGGCCATTTGATGGCCAATAGAGGGAGAAGGGAAGGATCTCTTGTCCGACGCTGGCACTATAACCCACGGCAAATGAGAAGGGGCAGAATTCAAGCGAGCACTGCACATCTGGATGGCGACAATCAGAGTCATTGAACTGCCAAATCTGGAGCATCGAATCGTAATCTATAGTGTCGTGGTCCAGTACATGCTCACAGAACTTTTCCTTGAAGTGTGCCGCTGCCCCTGCTCGAAAAGATGCCCATAATGCCAAAGCCGGAGTAAAAGAGCGCCAGCGGATACGCGACCAATCCTCTCATGCCACTCATACGCGCGACGGAAACGAACATGCCGGAGCTGCTGTACGTACACCATCCCACCGCGGCTGCAGTCAACAGGTAGCCCAGGGGGGTGTCCATGGGCAATGCTACGCCAAACAGCGCGGTCAAGGTCAAGGGCAGAAAGCAGTAGCCAAGCACACTGGCACTCCTGGAGTAGGTCAGCGTTGACGAGAAATGGCCGCCGGGATGGCCCTGGTGGTCGCGCTGGGCCTGTGCCATCTGGTCTTGCTGGTCGGCGTCGGTGGGCGACATCATGGCAAATATGCAATGAAGCGCCACTGAGCCGAAGAGGGCAATGCCGTAGATGTAACCATAGAAGAACTTGCCCGACAGGGCGAGAAAGGTGCCGTAGAGTACGAGAAAGAGGAGGCCCCCGTACAGGTCGGAGTCGTCCATGATGTGTGGCGAGGGCCGCGTCCAGGGATTGAGGACAGCGACGGTCTGCAGCGGGCTTGTCAGCATGCGCGGTGCTGCTGGTGTGTGCTTGTGCGTGCTTGTCCATGCTTGTCCATGCTTGTCCATGCTTGTCCATGTTTATGCATGCTGGTCCATGCTTGTCCATGCTTATGCATGCCTATGCGTGTGGTGGCCAACGTACCTTGGTCTTGATATGGTCAAAGTTGACGCCCAGCTCTTCCATCAGGCTCGGTTCGCCCTCATAGCCTTCGGTGCCAAAGGCCGCCAGCCAGCCGGTGCGCAGACCGCCGCCTTGGTCACCCATCCGGCCGCTCACTCCTTGAGCGGCACCGAAGCCTGACACGGCCGAGCTCAGGCCGTAGCCGGGGTAGGCGTGGGCAGGACTTGCGGTGCCGTATCCGCCATAGCCGGCCTGTGAAGGCGTCGTATGGCCAGAGACGGCAGGGTATGAGGACGAGAAGAACTGCAGGTTTTGGGCCGCGTTCGGCTGACCAGCCGGCTGGTAGCCCTGATTGTAGTACGCCATTCGAGGCCAACTGCGGCCCGGCCAGGCCCCAGCTCTCGGGGTGTGTGCAGTCGGGGTGTGTGCAGTCGCGGGGATGGCAGGAAGGCGCACAACCGGGTCAATGCGGCGGGTGGGAGGGAGCAGCAGCGAGCGGGCAAAACGACGCTGACAAGGGCGAGTGGACGAGTCTTGACACTTGTGTGTAAAAAGTGACAGGCATATGCGAGGCGGCTGCTAGGGTAGTGTAACCCTAGTTCATCGTTGAGCAGGCATTATTAATAGAAGCAGCAGCAGCAGTAATAGAGGGAGCATTAATAGAAGCATTAATGGAGGAAGCATTAATAGAAGCATTAATAGAAGCATTAATAGAAGCATTAATAGAAGCATTAATAGAAGCATTAATAGAAGCATTAATAGAAGCATTAATGAATGGAAGCCAGCATTAGAAGCTAGCATTAATACAAGTAAAAGCCAGCATTAATACAAGTAAAGGCCAGCATTAATACAAGTAAAGGCCAGCATGAATACAAGTAAAAGCCAGCATGAATAGAAAAAGGCCAGCATGAAGAGAAAAAGGCCAGCATTAAAATAGCTTTTGGTGTTACTCCTGCTCTTAGAAGATAGATCAGTGCAGTGTAGTATCTGCTGTAATCTGTCTCTTTCAGTCTTATTCCACTAGGCTAGAGCATTGATTCTTGATTGTCATTTGACGCCGCATCATAACGTGTGCGAGATACACCAAGTATATACTAGTAAGATCTCACACTTTCTTATCAGGCTTAGCTATACTGAGCTGAGCGTAGCTTGTAGCTCTTGCACCCCTAGCCCTCTAATTTCACTGCGTAGCGAACACAACGACCAGCCTGTGTGTGCTGCATACAAGCCGCAGTATGCGACAGTGCGCGTCTGTGTTGGCTCTGCGACCCGATGAGAGGGCAATTATCTGTCGCTGGCTTCCAGGCTCTCCCACGAGGAGGTGCAGAGTCTGACTTGAGCGCCCAGCCAGCGGTAATAGAGAAGGGCTGGCATTAATAGAGAAAGGCTGGCATTGATAGAGAAAGGCCAGTATTGATAGAGAAAGGCCAGCATTGATAGAGAAAGGCCAGCATTAATAGAGAAAGGCCAGCATTGGCAGAGAAAGGCTGGCATTAGTAGAGAAAGGCCAGCATTGGTAGAGAAAGGCCAGCATTAGTAGAGAAAGGCTAGCATTCATAGAGAAAGGCTAGCATTAGTAGAGAAAGGCTAGCATTAGTAGAAAAAGGCTAGCATTAGTAGAGAAAGGCTAGCATTAGTAGAA